>PYHW01010392.1:2041389-2065115 GCA_013186435.1 Turdus rufiventris | reverse complement strand
AAAAAAAAAAAAAAACCAAAAAAAAAAAAAAAAAAAAAAAACCAGCAGGAAGAATAAAGATGACTTTTCTGTAGTTTAGTTCCCTTAATTCCCAACACAAACCTCTGTGCTGGCAGCAGGACAAGATGCCATCTCCTCCTAACAAAAGACCTAATTCTGCATGTTCAGGGTATGTCCTCATATGCCTTCATTCTTTAAAGCATCCCACATCAGCCCCAGTTGGCAGGCCATATAAGGGAAAAAATGCTGCTTTTTTGTACACAACTCTGCAAATACTAAATTGAAGAGGAATAAGCAGACAACAAAAGCACAGAGCAGCTTCCCTTCCCTATCTCCACTGTCCCTCACCACCATAAGGCAGGGTATGGCAACCATCTCAGAGCCCCTGCAATACCTTTCTGGGCAGCCTACAGTCCAGACAAAGTGCTCCATTTTCCAGGCTATGGTGAATAAGGCCCAAGTATTTCAATACTCAAGTGTCTGCAGTGTCATAGAAGGTCACATCTTTGATTCACAATTTATATTTCCTCACTCAGCTTTTTTCTTACATACTCATTCTCACAAAAAGATAAATAAACACATCATAAAGCCTGAGCCAGTTTTCTAAAATACTCCTTAGGCTCTTAGTGTGTTTGATGTCTTTTTTTGATGGTAGGCTTCCAAATACCCACTGTTTACTGTAACACTTCAAAACAGCAGTTTTGGAGGTAGAAAAATATAGCCAGATTTGAATTCAAGAGGATTTTGGGGGGTTGTTTTGTTTAATTCAGGTCTTCACCTGATTTCATGGGTCATTAGGTCATTATCACATTTTTGGTGATGCTGATAATATGTCTGAGTGCCCCTCCACATAGCTGCACTACCTTTACTTAAAATACCAATTTAACGAACCCTTTTTATAAAGTAAGTTTCTCCGTGTAAAGCTATGTCTGAACATAATGGGCAAGTAAGCATTAACTACTGATACAGGCTGTTCTCATTAAAAACATTCCCTTGAAACTGGAATGGACACATACAATTTCAGAGACATGGCAGAGATCTTTAAGCACAAGCTACCAACATTATGAATCTCAATATTTCCATTATTTGGCTCTTGCAAAATATCAAAATATTTTAGAGCTTCCAGTTAACAAAGCACTGAAATTCCTTTTTAAGCAAACAAAAACAAAAGCAAACAAAAATCATAATTACCGCAAAGTTTATTTTAAAAAGGGGCAAAGGTTACTGTTCAATAAACATATATAGACAAAGATTCCTTCAGGCAGCTCAGTTTTAGAAGAAAACTTAAGCAAGAGTTGGTAGAACTCACAGAGAGTTGGTAGAACTCACAGATAAGCATTCTTTTAAAGTAGAAATCAGATTTGCTTCAGATAGTACTCTATTATTTTGTTCCCCTGTGTCCTAATTGGGATTCCAATCACATGAAGAAAAGCTACCTTATTTCCTTGTAGGACCCACTAGAACACATTAATTCATATACTTCAAGTATTCAGCACAGAAAAAAGCCCCAGTATGTACCTAACAGAATTAATTTCTTCAAATGAAATTAATCTTGTCTGTGGAAGCTGAAACAGAAACCCCCTTAAATCTTGATTTAAACTGTGTGTTCACTGGCTGTGAGAATGGCTGGTGTTGCATCAGAGTAGTACAGAAAGAAAAAACTCTTTACACATCCATGACCTGACCAAACAACAGAGAGAACCTGAAACTGGTCATTGGTTTCAGTTCATTAAATTCTCAGGTATTAGCTCAAGATTTAACACTCCTACCAAAATCAACTCCGTAAAAGCAAAGTCTGGGTGTTTTTTTACTTATTTTCCATCTCAAGCACTATAAATTTAGAAGTTCGTGAAACAAAACATGCATAGACTAAAAAAAAAAAAATGTTTACACCACCTCCTCAAAAAAAAACCTCTTCAGATATTTTTGTACAAGAGCATGTATTTTGGACTCTTAGCTTTCCGAGATGTATTTAGACATGTTGCTCTTCAGACATAGAACTCAAATCCTTTAAAAGTTAGAAGGAAACAGCAACTCCAGTAAGAGACAAAAGCAGCTTGATGAACAATCTGCCTTTCTCAGAATGACTATTGAATAATTAACTTGCAGCTGTCTGCCTCAAGTAGTGTTCCATTTCCCAAATTCATGCAGCTTTTTCTGCCTCATACATCCTCTGAGGCTCTACACTACCTGGTTTTCCTCCACGATTTTTCAAAACAATACTCCTTTGGCACATAATAGAAAGTTGTTTTAAGCATATTTTTACAAGTATATTTTTCTACCTACACTCTTCAGTCTTGGAATATACATTCCAGCGAAGTCAGCTTTTCCCCAGCCATCCATAAATTATTTTGGAACAATTGAGTGACATCTATGAATATTTACTTTAATTTCACAATCCAAACAAACCTCTCCCAAAGCACTGAGACAGTGCAATGCTTTCACATTGATTTTCGGCGCGGAAGAGTGGAAGAAGTTCGTCCTCACTGGCACAGCACAGAGAAGTGGGCAGAAATGACTTTCTGAAGAGCAAGGCAGATGCGAGTGTTCGCAGCCCCTTCCCAAGCGCTGCAAACCCCCGCATTGCCACCAGAGGCCGCTGCAGGACCCCGGCAGGGTTTTCCTTCCTTCCCAAAACAAGCAAAGCACCAGACCCAGCTTTCAACAAATTTCACTCTGAACACGCTCTAACTCTTCAGAAAGGAAAGGGAAAAGCAGAAGGTTTCTTTAAAGGTTCTCAATTCCACCGGAGCAGAAACAGTAAAATGTTTTTGTCCCTATTTTTATTGTGATACCACTGGAATTTTCAAGCATTTTCAACACACTGCTATTTTACTTTATGCTACAACCAGTTCTTGCTCTGTCACTTACTCTTTTTTGTGTCAACAACAGTAGTAATAAAACCTAAAGTTTATTATAGGACAGAACACCGAATTGAGTAAAAAAACTTATGGAAAAGTTATGCAAATCCAAAACTGGAAAGCACAGTCTTTTACAGCACACTACCATGTGAATGGAAGACTTTGGAGTGAGTACTCAAAAGTGCTTTTAGATCTCCATATCACAGCTAAATATTCACATTATTCTATTACCAAGAGTTCAGCCCCAATACGCAGGTCCTTGTGGAGCAGCTTTATACAGAGCTTCCATTGGTGGGAATGGAACAACATTTTCAAAGAAACTAAACAGAAACCAATGCTGGCCCTCTTTTGCATAGCTTCCAGTGAGCTGATCTTCCCTCAGCAGAACACACTATCTGCTGCTACACTCCGCCTTCAAGCTTTTTGTCAGGTAACACACAAAGGAACCACTTCACATCATCTTTTTAAAAGCAATAACTCTTAACACTTCCAGAAGAATAACTTAATGGACTCAGACCTTGAAGATGATTGACTCCAGCTGTAGACCCAGTACTGCCAAATCCTCTGCTAAAACACATTCCCAAGTGCCACATTCACATGCCTTTTGATTATTTCTAGGGATGGTGATCCCACCACACTCTTAGGCAGCCTGTTCCAATGCCTAACTACCCTTCCAGTGAATAAATTTTTACTAATATTCAATCTTAAACATATTAGGAAAAAACTGAATGGCACAACTTGAGGTCATTTCTTTCCCTCCTATCACTTGTTACCTGGGAGAAGAGGCCAGCCTCCACCTAGCCTCCTTTCAGAGGTTTTAGAGAACAGGATGGTCGTCACTATACTTCCTTTTCTCCAAGCTAAACCACCCAGTACCCTCAGCCATTCTTCATCAGACTTGTACTCCAGACCCTTCCCCAGCTCCACTGCCTGTCTCTGGACATGCTCCACCACCTCAGTATCCTTCTTGTAGTGAGCAGCCCAAAAGAGAACACAGGATTCAAAGTGCAGCCTCAGCAGTGCTGAGTACAGGACAATCACTGCCCCGCTCCTGTTGGCCACACTATTGCTGATATGGTCCAGGATGCCATTGGCCTTCTTGGCCACCTGAGCACATTTCTAGCTCATCTTCAGCAAAGTGTCAATCAGCATTCCCAGGTCCTTTTCGGCTGGGCCAGCTTCCAGAGTTTTCTCACAGTCTGTAGCTCTGCCTGACACAACTTGTCCAGATCCCTCTGCAGAGCTTGCTCACGCTCCAGCAGAGGAGCTCTCCAACCCAACAGGAGTATCATTCTACTCCGTGTTCCTTTCACCTGGTTCAGGGGCTGTACATCATGAGGGTACCTGGTTTTGTCATTATAGAGTGAGAAAAAGAAGGCACTTTGTACCACAGCCTTTTCCTCATCCTTAACCTCTGTTCCCTCTTGCATTGCATAAAGGATGAACACTTTCTTTAGCTCTTGTTTTGCTGCTGCTGTATCTGCAAATACACTTTGTTGTCTTTTAAGACAGATTAAGTTAGAGCTGGGTTTTGGCCCTTCTAGTTTTCTCGCAGCATAACCTTACAACATTCCCGCAGTCCTCCCGACCTGCCTGACTCTTCACCAGAGGCCGCCATCAGCTTAGTATCCACCTATGCTTGTGCCCCCACTAATTGCAACACCTGATGCTGAGAGATGGCTCAGACACCCGCTGCGAACGCAGAGTTACAGAACCCCCTTGGTTGGAAAAGGCTTCTGAGATGATGACATCGAGTTCCACCCATGCACACCCCCCGTGACACCTACACTATGGCACCGAGTGCTGTGTCCAGTCTTTCCTTAAACACCTCCAGGGACAGTGACTCCACCACTCCTTTGGCAGTCCAATGTCCATTTGTCCGGGGGCCCTCGTAGGGCGCTGCTTTCCCCGGGAAGCCTTACCCCGGCCCAGTCAACCCTGAGGCAAAGCCGAGCCCCGTGTCCCTCCCGTCCCAGCAGCGCCCTGAGGCTTCACGGGCTGGGCGATCGCCGTGGAGACTGCAGAGCGGAGCAAGCTTTGCTGAAGCGGGGAGGCGCAGCCCGTGCCCACCCCTCCCTTCCCGGGGCCGCAGCCTCAGGATCCGCCGCCCCCTCCCCGCGGGAAGCGCTCGGCGCCCACGCGCCAGGACTCACTCCTCTTCCCCCGCCGCGACCCACGGCTACTTCCGCTTCCGCCCCGAGCGTTGCGTCACGAAGCCCCTCCCCTTTCCGCTACCCTCCGCGGGGGTGCCCTAAACCCACGCCCCTTGAGTGTGGCCACGCCCCTTAGCGTCGTTTCCCCCACATGGGCCCCGCCCTACGCGGAGGGGGCGGGCGCGAGGGCCGGAGGGGGCGGGGCCGTGTGTCGGGGCGCCGCTCGCGGTTGGCCGCGGGAACTCTCGCGCGAGCGGGGATCCGGAAGCGGCAGCAGGGCGGGTGGGAGGCCGCCGAGGAGGCGGCGGCGGGGAGGCGCTGTGGCCGCAGGTGGCGGCAGCGCCCGCAGCAACAGCAGCATCGTTAACATCATCAACACCATCGCAGGGGCCTGGCAGCGGCTCGGGCCCCGGCCCTGCCAGGAGCCGTGTCTGGGCCGTCGTCTCCGCGCAGGCTTTGCTGCGGTAGCTCCCCGGCAGCGGTCGCGCCGCGCCGGGCTGTAAGATGGCGGCGGCGGCGGCCGGCGGGGGCGGCAGTGTGAACCCCTTCCTCAGCGACTCGGAGGAGGATGAGGCCGAGGAGCCCCGGCCCGGCGGCGGCGGCAGCAGCAGCAGCACCGAGCCGGGCGGGCCGGCGTACCCGCAGCAGCAGCCGGAGCCGGCGGCGGGGAGCCCCGAGGAGCTGCCGGGTCTGCGAGCGGCGGCGCCGGGCGATGCCTCCGCGGGAGCAGGGGAGCTGCCGCGGGTGCCGATGGACGCGATAGCGGCGCAGCTGCTGCGGGACCAGTTCCTGCTGACGGCGCTGGAGCTGCACACGGAGCTGCTGGAGAGCGGCCGGGAGCTGCCCCGGCTCCGCGATTTCTTCTCCAACCCGGGCAACTTCGAGCGGCAGAGCGGCACGCCGCCCGCCGGTGGGGCCCTGGGCAGCCTGGGCGGCAGCAGCGGGCTCGGAGGAGCCGGCGGCAGGGAGCCCGGGGCCGGGCAACTCAGTAAGTGACCGTGGCTCGGGGCCGGGGGGGCTCCGGGAGCGGGGAGCGCGGGGCTGGGCGGGGATGGCTCTCGGTGTCGCTGGGCGGCCGGGAAGGGCGTGTGGCATCGCTCCTTGTTCCAGTCATTCCTTGCTCTCTCTAACCTGCTGGGATTTGGAGGCTGTAGGAAGGGGGCAACCGGGGGCTGAGGAGGTGGGCTGCCAGAACTGGTGTTACCCTGGTCCCACAGGCATAGTTTGATCGAGCTTCGGTATTTCTGTGAACCTCAAGGGCGTTTGCCTAATGTGGAAGAAATGATTTTTAGCAGCGTCTTTAGTGTTCACTGCCAAGAGATAAGTCGTACGGTGCTAGGAGAGAGTGGGGTGTTAAGCCGTGAGTGCCACGTTTAAAGTCTAAAACCTGTCAGAAATTTGGTATAACGAGCCCGGGTGTTATTTCTGCTGTTGCATCTAAAGATGGGCCTGAGTTTCACAGGTCTTGCACAACTAATACAATGCTTCCTATAATTAACGCTACCGTGTTTACCAGGTGTCTGTAATCTTTGGCTAGCCAAGGAGATGGGGAGCAGTAAATATACTGGGTTGGAAGAGTTCAGGGAGCAAAAGGAGTGCAGGTATTGGGACAGTTGTCACATAGCTAGCCTTAGAAGCTTTTGAGTTTTAAAAGTAGCGCATATGGCTTAGAATAAAATCACTTGTGTGTCTTGTCAGTGTTGCTGTCAAGACAAGAAGGGTCCTACAAAGGAGGTAGCCTGTGGAAGTGGCTTTGGGAAAGAGAAGCTGACCAGCCACCGACTTTTGAGGACTTAGTGAACTCGTGGGAAGGTATTGAAAGGAATTGTGGGTAGCAGACAGGTGAAAGACTTAATTATGTGTTTACCAAGATACCTGAAGGCATTTTGTGAATAGTCCTTTATTTTTGCTTCTTTTAAGAGTTTCTGATGTTGCAAAGACATGAAGTTACACTTTAAACTGGGAAATAACTAGTAGCATCTGGATGGCTGGGATAATAGAGATAGCTCAACTTCAAGTTGTTAGTACATTTCAAGATCTTTCAAAAAAATATATGGCTTTAAAAAAATTCTTGCTGTGTTGTTTATGTTCTGCTTGTCTTGTTTATAAATAATTAGAATTTCTTACTTCTCTTTGTCTAGCTGAGATCTTCAGTGTGGTCTTCTTCATGATGTGATTAGTGAATGTTGGAAAAACTTGTGCTTCAGGGCTTTGAACTGATATAAATTTCTGTTTCATCCCCAAGCTGCTTCCTTGGGGATTCCAGTCAATTAATCCGATTGATTAAATATTCTCTTTTTTTGTTAACATAATACACTTTTCCCAGTTATTGATACTGCGCATACTCCAGAATAAGAAAAAACAGCAGCCTGTGTAGCTGTGTTGCTATGCATGCAAAAAATGACCTCTTTCAGATTTAGACAAATGTACACTTATGTAAGAACATCTTAATTATTATTTTGCTGACTTACTAATTGATAGATGCCTGTGGGATGTCCCTATTTAAAAAAAGGAGGGAGGAGGCTGGAGCAGTGGGGAGAGAGAGAAGGGGGACTGACACTTAGTTTGGACAAGTTTAATGATACTGAAGTGCTAAAATTAAATATCATGCTAGACCTTATGCTAAAGGTGCATCTTGGAATCTAGTATCTACAGTAGGTTAGAGAGTGGATTTCAAAGGTGTTTTTTGTTTCAACAGTGATTCAAAAGGCACTTTGCATGAAGTGACATTGAAAGATGACAGATACAGAACAATGAAAAAATATTTTTATATAGCTCAGGTAGCTTTTTTAACTTACTGCCATCCAGACTTTCTTGTAGTCTGGAGTCTAGCATTGAGCTGGCAATTGTGACAGTGCTGTTCAGATTGATTCTGATTGAACAAGAGCTCGTAGTTTCATGGCTCTATAGTTAGGTCATTTTCCAAATACTAAAAAGTAGATTGCAGAAGACTCTGATGGGCTGAAAATCATGGTCTTTTCAAGAGCTCCCTTGCTGTTTTCCTTATCATCTGGTATTACTTCATTTAGGTAGGTGACTGAGCTATGTGATCTTTATCTTCAGAGCCAAGAATAAGTCTGAACAGTTTCTTAAGCTAGCCAAAATGTCCAGTTTTGTTTAGAGAACCAGTTTGTTGTACCTGCCTTTATGAGAGAGTTGTGCATGCATCTTCTCTTTAACATGCCCAAAGGTATTTGAGAATAAACTACTAGTTTTCTTAATAGAAACTAATGTTGTAGAAAGTTGTGCAGGTTGGCATGATTGCCATTTCAAGGTCATGTGAATTTTATGCTTCAGTGAAAAAAGATTCATAATGTCATTTAAAGAAATATCTCTATTGATTTCTGAAGTCAAAATTTCTTCTCAGTCCAACTTTGTACATGTTCCTCCTAGCCTCCAAGTTAGATTAATTTCTCTGGCTTTATTCTGAGGTTTTTCATAATTGGAGTGGATGCAAAAAAAGTATGACTGGCAATTCTTATTGAATGTGAAGTATGTTTGGAATGCTGCCTGAGGATTTCCACCGAGCAATAGAAAGCTTTCATACTTTACGTGCTGTACAGAATGGGAGAATTTCAGTACAAGTGTTCATTGCCTAAAAGGACTCTGAGAAGTGCCAGTCTAAACTCTTGAGTGCCTGCTGGAATTTAATTTGGTGTGGTTTTATTTCTCCTCTTCTTCAAAGACTGTTACAAAAAGATTTTGCTGAAGTGTCATCGGATTTAAACAACCAGCGTCATGTGGTCAGCGAGTGACTGAGAAGCTGTTTTGTCTTTGAACCATGCTTCAGAGCACTTGGTTGCAACAGCAAATGACAGTCAGATGACCAGGATTTCTTACTTTGCAAAAACACCCTTCCTTTTTCCAGCAGCAACAGCATCACAGCTACAAACTGAGATTAAGATATATTGTAATGAAAAATGTGGAAATTTATCTTGTGTCTAGCAACTTTGCTTTTCTAGTTTGAAGCAAATTCAGGCTGTGAAGGAGGTAACATTATTCCTTTAGGTGCCCAGCACCAGTGGAGAGTCATCCTTCATGTCCCATATCTCAACTAGATGTTCCTAAACTGCTGAGAGCTTCTTCCATTGGTTTAACTAGCAGTAGCTTTATGTCTGCTAGAACATTTTGATACCGCTCTTCTACTGCTACTCGTGTGAGCAGTATGGTTTGGAAGTCCCTCCTTCTTAGTGTATTCTAGATCTTTTACAAGGCTTTAGTTAGCACCTACATATTAAATATAAGTTCTTTATCCCTATCATTTTTGCTTAAGAAGGTACAGCACAAGTTGAGACACTCAAAATTTAGAAATAAAACTGTGGCTCAAATGCCTCATCTGTGTTCCTGGACCACAAATATGTTTATTATATGCATGACCATAATTCAAGCTTGTGTATAGTGGGTGAAGAAAACTTCTTTTTAATGTGATTGATCTGATGTCCTTTGTTTGCTATGTTTGATGAATGTTCTTTCCTGAAGGAATGCATCTTATACTGGTAGGACTAGTGTTAGTCTTAAAAGTTGCCATTTATTTTTTTCTTCATTGCTACAAAAGCGCAACATTCCCAGAATTTGAAATAGCCTTAATGAAAATCATATGGGGTTTGAGCACTTACATTACATTTGTTGCTCTCGGGAGATTTTTTTTCTAGTTATTGCCATAAAAATATTGTTTACAACTTTTTGAAGGTTTGCTTCCAATTATATTAAACTCATCTGTAGAACAAAGACATAAATATTGCTGCTTCTTTACAGTAAGCTCCTGTATTTGTTTATGACTTGGGGTGTTTGATTTTCCTTTGGGGTTTTTTTGGGGGGGAGTGGTGTGGAATATTGTGATGCATTGCTCCTTTTACATAGGATACAAAGGCTTGTAGCCTTTGAAATTCAGATGGATTCTACTGGAAAGAGCCAAGTCTATACAGATGCTACTTTTGTGAGAGGGGGGTGTCTTGGTAACAGCTCTTCTCAGTCCTGAATCACAAACATTATAATTTTGTGTGGGGCTTTGCCATGACTGGTGTTTCACGAGACTTTTGTTCTGAATGAAAATACAGAAAAACAGGGCTAAATCCAAACAGTTCATTATACCTCATCTTAAATAGCAGTCTAAATAAGACAGGAAATTGAGAAGATGGCAACTAATTTTTGTTCGAATGACTACTTGTTAGGTGTTTTGGTCTTGTCAGCCCAAGTTTTTGGCTTGTCACTTTATGAAAGCAAGCAAAGATACCTAGTCCCGTTGGCTGTATCTGCTGATAACGGGAGGTAGACTGGCAACTTGTGCGTAAGAGTGATTTTACTACCTGATTTGGAATACATGCTCCTCTGAGAAAGGGATGGAAAGGTGCAGATAAATAGGTAATCAAAGCTTCTGGTAATCAGTAGATGGGAAAGGCTGATTGTTGTCACTTTTAATGAAGTACAGAAAGCGTTTGAAAGAGTTGAGGATTGTACCTAATGCTGAAAGAAAAGGAAGCAGAGTTTGCTTCAAACCTGCCAGGAAAGAGCGATGCCTGGAAGAAACCTGAGAGGCTTTGTGGTGCTCTGATGTTGGCTTTACTGATAGAGAAGCCAGAGGTGAACTTTTCCTGTTGTGACTGCTTTAAACCCACTCCATTTTACTGACACAGGTGTTTCTGCCAGGTTTTCAGTAACATGCATTTTATAGCTTACAAGCTGCTTAAGGCTTTCGCAACTGTTGGACTTGTCAAATGACTAAAACTGGGTCAGCTGTTCTGATGGATGAGTTTAAGCTTTGGCCAATGACTGTATTGGGCTGATTTGGAATTAAATGATAGATTGTTCAGGAGACAGATTAGTCACCCTGTGACTACACAAAGAAGTAACAAGTAAGGCAGCATGCTAAGTTGACAGTTATGGACAAAGGAGTAGAAAGCTCTGTTACTAGTCAGGTAAATATCGAGTTATCCACTTCCTAATGAGTAACTAGGATGACTAAATTGTATCTTCCCCTGTCATAACTTAGTGCATGTTGTGGTTCTTTTAGGATCCTCAGAGCTATGAGATGGGGAATTTAATTGATTTTGTCCTGACTATTCTGTTCCTGTGCCAGAGTTCCTGTTACTTTTTGATGCTGGGGAAAGCAGAAGTGAATTTCTCTATATAGGCACTGTAGCTAGTTCAGTTCTGTGTGAGTTTAACCATCCTGTGGCTGAAAGCTTCAGCACAACAACCTGGATTTGTGCTGAAGCAGCACGCTGTCCTTCTAATGGTTTTGCTGTAAAGGAAAAAGAGGGGTTTTTTGGGTTTTGGATAGGTGGAAAGAAGGAAATTACAATGTTGAGCTAGAGCTTTGCATTTCAGAACCAACCATTTACAACTTTTCTAGGTTCTCCCATATGTAATTTCAATTCTTTATATCAAATTTCCTGTAGCTCTTTTTTTCCCCTGAGAATTACCTTTTTCTTAACTGAAGACATGACTCATAATCTCTGTCCATCTGAGAGAATGTTTGATGAAAATTTTACATGCATTTCATTACCTGATAAAAAAGGTTTGTCTAGTATTTGCGAGCAAGTTATTACCAAGTAGATATTTTATCAGCTATATTGGAAGCTGATCTGTGTGCAGTCCATCTCTGCTAATCGAGACTTTGTAAATATTGAACTTCTATCTTCTGTAAACACAGAATTAATGAAAATATGGGAAAAAATCTTATTCAGGATGTTCTTACACTTCCCAACTAAATAAAGATTTTTTACAAAAAATGAGTTAGGTTACTTATATTTATGGAGCTCTTTAAAATACAACATGAGGAGTCCCTCTTTTAAATAAGGGGTACCTTATACTGCTGGGTTCCAGCTGACAACTCCTTGTTGTCACAGTGTTGTTTTCTAGTGTATTGTGAAGTTGCAGGTTTGAGAAACTGAGTTGAAATCTCCTCTGGCACAGGGTAAAACATTGATGAATTCTGTAAAGGCTGTAGGCCTTATATTTTTATTTATGTTGTGAATGCCTGAGACATGCCACTAAGTTTTGAGTGTGTTGGATAATTAGTTGAAAGAACTGTAATTTTTTTTTTTTTTTAAGACAGACCAAGTTGAAAAAACTTTGGAGAAATAGTGAACTCCTTCTTCTAGTGCACTGTAGGGTAGAGGCAATTTTCTTCCTCCCTTCCTGCAATATAACTCTGTATGATAGTGATGCAGCTGATTACTTTGTTGTTGAATTGAAGGAAATACTGTTACGTAAAAAGTCACAGAATAAGAATTTAATATTTATATAACAAATACTTTTACATCTTGTTTGATGTTAGAAGAGAGAGAAAGGTATGAGCTCTTTTGTCATTTGAAAGAAACTTTTGGAGTAAGAGAAGCCATGGCAAAAATAATCTCAGAATCACAGCATGACTGAGGTGGGAATGGACCTCCAATGATCATCTGGTCCAACCTCCTGCTCAAGCAGAACTACTGTGACCTATAGATGGTTTCCTAGGATCGTGACCAGATGGTCTTTTAACTATCTCCAGGGACAGAGACTCCATAACCCCTCTGGGTAATCTGTGCCAGTGCTCAGTCACCCTTACAGTGTAAGCATTTCCTGATATTCCAAAGGAACCTCCTGTGTTTCAGTTTGTGCGCACTGTCTGTGGTCTGTCACAGGTCACCACTGAGAAGAGCCTGGCTCTGTCCTCTTTGTGCCCTCCCTTCAATTATTTATACACATCATGACACTCACCCTGAGCCTTCTCTTCAGGTTCAACAGCTTCATCTCTCTCAGCCTTTTCTTATAGGAGAAATGCTTTGGTCTCCAGTTGCTAGTTATTTTTATTAGTTGTCTAGAAACTGCATGGACACAAGTTTTAACTGGGAAATTTACTACTGTCCTAAGGTAAATGTAGAAAGCAGGCAAATGAGAATTTACTGAAATTTAAATATGAAAAAACCTGAGGCAATGCAGTACTTGAAATTAAAGACAGATATTATCCATACACTTCAGGCAATCCTTCAGCAAGGGCAACCATTTAAGAACTAAATTAATACAATTTTGCTTGATGTTGGCATTTAACAAAAAGCTGGGTTATTGCGACAGATGGAAGAATCCTTGTGGTGCAAGTTAGCAGATACATTTTGGACAATGCAGTCCTGCAGCATCCAGTATATGGAGTTAATTTGATGCTGGTGATGCTTTTTGATTTCTTCTAAAGCCAGGTGGGGTCATGAGCTGGAAAAAGTATATCTCCATGTCTCCATGCCATGCTTTGCCCTTAGCTGTTCTGCTTTGGGAAGGTCTGCTTGCTCAAGAGCACTGCAGCTTGAGCTACTCCTTGTACATCTGTAGGGGTTCAGGCTGGGTTTGATGCTTTTCCTAAGGTCACACCCCTCTGCACTTCAATGTTCACTGCAGCAGCATCCAAATGGCTTTGTACTTTCACTCAATTAATTTGAATGTATGCAACAACCCTCTCTCCAAAAGCAGCCTGGTTTTGGTATAGCTCTCCAGGAGATCAGCCCAGGTGCATCTGTATCATAACCCAGTTCTGTGGGTGTGTTATTTCTCTGCTAGGGTGCATGATCTTATCTATTTTCTACTTATAATTTCATCTTTCTGATGAGCTTCTGCAGTGGGCCTGTCATGGGAGTGACTAATACTTTTTTATTGCAATGAATCTGCAAAATATTGGTTTTACATGTCTGGTGGTTGGGTTTTTTGTTGTGGTTGGTTTGTGGGATTTTTTTGGTGTGTTTGGGGTTTTTTTTTCTGTTCTTGGCCAGCAAGCATAGGTTAGTTTTCTCTAACTGTCTTTAGGAGTTTACCCTCATATGCTTCCTATGACTTTTTATAACTTGCTCTTAATATGAAGTGTTTTCAATCTGGTTTGGATTGCCCATCATGGATAAGTGCTGAATATGTGTTCTAGGTTTTTTTAGGTAAGCATATTGTTCTGACAGCTTGGAAGTTAGTTTTATTCTAATAGCTTTACTAAACTAAGTTTTCTTTTCATCTGATGGGGTCTGAAGTCTTCAGAATGTATCAATTTGGAAAATTCTTCAGGTTTTATTGTTTAAGAACATCTGGGAGAGGGCGAAAGAGACATTTGAGTTGCAAGGCAAGGTTGGTAGGTCAGGTGCTTATAGCTTGGTGCCTGATTAAATGAATTAATTTGAGGCTTTTTGTTCCATCCCCGAGTTACCATAGCAATGTGGAATGTGTTGATCTGGTAGAATTTACTCTACTAGTTCAAGTTGGTTTAAAAAGTTGTTACGTAAGTCTGTCCCTACTGTAAAGGTTGTATGCTAGATCACATGTCTGCTGCAATGGATCAAGTTTGCTTTGCTGAAAGACCCAGCATCAGCAAGCTTGGAACAAGTTGAAACATAGCAGAAATTTTAAATGCAGCAGACTTTTAAAACTCTTCAAAGTAATATTGCTCCAGATGTCTTATGAGATGTGGTACAGTTAAAATAAATTTGCAGTTTTATTTATGGAAAATTAAATAGTTTAATTTATTCTTATGTATTGGGCAACATATGTATTTCAGTTGCTATATAAGGTAGTTACAAATACAAACTGTGAATTGATGATCACTTATTCAAGAGTTAATGATGCCTGATTGTTTGATCTAATGTAGAAACGACTTCATTAAAACTCTTTGGGCTTTCACATCCCATATCTTCCATCACATATGCTTGCTCTCTCTCACGATTTGGTTTATTCACACGTGCATGTGTGTGGTTCAGTGCTAATATGAGGCTTAAGTATGTACAAAGAAATACAAGAGGAAATTTATTCTTTTTCCCAATTAACCTCCATCCCCTGTTTTCTTGGCTTCTGCTCTTTTGTGCCTGTGATATTGTGCAGGATAGCTGAAAATACAAGTTATTCAAGGATATACTTTTCAGATCAGTAGCTCTAGAAAAGAGCAGGCCATCTGCTGCATGACCCTACAGGCTAGTTTACTCTAGGTCTGGGATGTTTAAGGTAGCTAAAATAGCTCACTTGCAGACTTTTTAACTGCCAGCAGAAATAGACCTAAAATGTGTATTTATGCATCTGCATTTCCTTAGGTCTGAATTTCAATAGTTCTCTTATTGTATCTGTAGCACAGAGAAGAAAGGAAAAAAGTGTCAGATCTGAGTAATTTTTGTAGAAACTTCTCAGTTGGCATCTGTTATCAGAGTGCTTGCTAGTTTGTCTGCATCTTTCCGTATAAAAATTAGGTTGGAAGTCCTAAAAGTAAAGATAGGCTCTACCCTATAAAATGTGGGTACTGTTGTCTTAGTAGATGTCTATGGAATTTTTTCCTGACCTTTGATTTGCAGACACCTTAAAGTTTTGGCTTTGGTCTCTTCATGACATAATTTTCTTTTACATGGACAATTTTCCATCAACGGTTCTTCCCTGCAAGAAGGGGTTTATGTGTATATTGGGAGGAGGGACAGCTTATCTCATAGAAATAGCACAGCTCATCAGGAAAAACTTGTGTGTTTTCTCAAGTTACATGGAACTATATGGTTATTTTTAAAGCTTGTCTTAGTAATAATCCCGAGCTTGTTGGGCAAAAAAACATTGCAGTAGGGGGTTTTTATAGCTTCTCACTTTTCAGAGATCTGAGAGTATCTCAGAGTAAGTTGGGTGTTTTTCCACATGCAACTGTAATTGCATGCTTTTCTGACATTTATAATCCCCAAAAACTTGCTTTGGATGATAGTTCATAGTTTTTGGAGTCTAATTTACTGCTGTGTGTTAAGATGTAGCATATTTGTTGGTCGAATTATCCTGGTTTGTAATTCATAATGAAATCAAACCTTAGCAATTCTCTATTTTAGTAATTTTGTTCTACGAAACACATTTTCAGTGCCAAGTTCAAGAATGAGTGCAACTTATTTCTGTTGCTGCAGAGAATTGTATTCTGGAGTCATGTTGGGTTTTTTCTTACTTAGAAGTAGCCATCAAGATGATGATGCCAAAGAATAATTTTTGATAGCCTCAGTCATTCACTTATGTAACTTTCAACGTCTGGTTTTATTCGGGATAAGCCAGAAGGCATTAACCTGAGATGGCTTCTAAGGAGGGTTGTACCTGACACCGAACTGGCAGGCCTTGTTTAATGTTTGTCCCTAGTGAAATCCTGTGTAGTAAAAATTTAATCTAGTGAAGAGACTGTATTATTATCAAATAAAATTACTACTGGTGAATTAAATTGCTTGTAGGCCAATTCTAACACTAATGTTGAAACATTTTATCTTTGTCCAATATAAAAGAAAAAGACTACATGAAATAAAAATTCAATGCTTCTGGAAGCAGAGCTGTGCTTGGATGAATATTCAGAGTTCTTGATAGAAATCTTCATAGTATCCCATGGCACAAGCAAAGTTCTTAGCAGTTTTTTCCAAGCCTGTGGTATGTTGTGTGTTCGTGTTTGATAATACTACAATAAACAACAAATGCAATTATATTAAGCAGTTGGGTAGAATGTATTCAAGGAGTGGTTTTTTGCTTGGTTTTGGGTTTTTTTTTTTTCAATGCAAAGTCATGCTTGTTTTTTCTTCTCTGGTCAGTCATGTGTGAGGGTGGGTGTTGGAGTCCACCTGATGGCCCTGAAATAAGTTATCCAGACCTTTACTTTCTCCAAAAAAAAAAACCCCAAGAAGTTGTATCTACATGTGATATGGGTGAGCTATCTACCTACAGCTGTTTCATCCTCCATATAGCCATATAATTAATGAAAAGCCTGGCTTAAACTGGGAAATGTATTGTCCTAGTATGTGCAATAGCCAGTGGGAAGCTCCTCAGATCCTGTCTGGGAAGGATTCACTTTTAGTTCCATTTGTATGCTAATCAAAACCTGACTTCCAGTAGCCAGTTATCTCTCCAATCAATGTAAAATGTGGTTAGCCAGCAATTTCACTCAGCAGTTTAAAATATGGCAATAGTCTGGTTTCAGGGTTACAGATATTTTTCAGTTAGCAAAGTGAATCTGTCATGTACAAGCGTAGTATCGTTTCTTCTCTTTGAGTTTCAAGGAAAAATTGTGAATTTCTGGGTCTTCATATGTTCTATTTACTTCATTGTTAGTACATGATGGTACGATTTCCGGTGATCATAGAGAAAATGTGACAACTGGGCTGCTTTATCAACTAGTGATTTTTAAAATCAATTTGGATGTTTGCAAAGCAAATGCAAATAGCTTCTAAAACATAAATTTAAAAAATATTTTTTCTTGAGCCTTCTTATCAATAAGTAATGCCATTTAATTTTTCTATGGTCTTAGCTGATTTACAGTGTCATGAACATGTAAAGTTTATTTAATGAGATTTAGTACAAGACTGCAACTTACTCTGCTTAATACATGTACTGTGACAATATGGCTAACATGAAAATATGGCAAATAGGATCCTTCTTGGTGTCCTTTAGGTGAACTGTTAAAAATAATCTCTTTTTATCATCAGAGTGAATGAAACATAACCTTTTTCATATTATGTATGTTGGTGGAGGGGGATGTCTCACTTTGAGATTTTCTTACATTTTCCTACTTTGGTAGTTATGTTCAGCTTTCAGGGAGAGCTGAATATATGCCATGGGAACAGAAGCTGTCAGCAGAAATTTGCATGTCATCTGGTTCCAGTTCTGGGAATAAGAAAAGAATTAAAATTCCTTTCCTCTGGAATGAAGTAATATTTTTAAAGACGGTATAAGTTCATAAGCAAAATGTGATGTTGAACCTGATTTTTAACTTCACAAATGAAATTAAATGCATTGCATTTTTAAACAAATGGATTAAAAATCTTCCTATCTTTGAGTATATGAATCTTGGCATTTGATTTTGCCCATCCTTTTCCAGTGGTAAAGGTAAGAGACAAGAACTGTGCACAAGGCTCTCCTTTATTATCCCGATATGTCTCGTGGCATTTCTCTAGTATGAATTATGAAAACCCTAAGCCTATTTCACTGCTTTTCTATGCACTGTGCCACTTTTTGTTCCATTTTGAGGTGATCTTTGTTCCACAGTTGTTTATACCTGCTTGTCAAAATTGTTCTTCTTACTTTGCTTTTACAATTTCTGAAATATGAAGCTGACAGCAATTATTTTGCCAGTATTCACTAGGAAAGCTTTCAGCAAAAAGGAATTGCTAATTATAAAGTGTTTTAATTCAGAGAAGGAAGCTAAAATCCATGCACAGAAAACTGTTGATAAGAATGCACATAGCAAGAGAACAAAATGGGTTCCCACTGCTGTGGCAGATTGGGTTTCTTTCTGGGAAAGAAGCAGATTTAAGCCAAAATGTACTTCTTTTCAAGAGGTTTCTCCACAAGAAGTTGCTTTGATAGTCTTTGCCCAGTCACTTGAGACCTACAATTTTTATTTAAAAAATCAAGTGAGTATGTTTTCTTCTATTTTTTTTTTCTTTTCCCCTTTCATTTCAAAAAGTAGTTCTCTTTTCTGAATGCTGTACTTGAAATGCTTCCACACAGTGTCCTGGAGTACAGCTATTTGTACCTCAGAAAAATGATGATATTTCACATACCTCAGGTGAGCTGTGTGACTCAACACAGCCCTTCCCTTTGATTCCTTTCCTTCAAACAGCCCTGCCCATTTTCCTAACAAATGAGGCTGTTGTGCTGCCAGCAGGGAGGTGCCTTTTAGATGCTCTTGATTCCTTGCACAGCAGGTACATCCTTTATGGAAGTGTAAAATAATGAGGTTTTAAGAGGTTACTCCATGATTTTCTCGACAATGGCATTAGTTTCGGAGTTAAACCTCTGCTGATGACTCCCTACAGAAGCAGTAGCAAGGCCTCAGACACTGTTCCCCAGGGTGACATTTTCGGCAGGTGAGGTGATGGCACAGGGTGCCGCTCTTCAGTGCGGGCACTGTTCAGCAGTGCTTGTGTGCCCTGAGTCTACTGATAATGGCACATGGGTTAGTGGGTGTGCTGATGGGCGTGGACTTTTGTAATGGGAAGGAGGATCAGCATTACTGGCAGAGCAAAATAATGCTAGCAGGAAACAGGTCATGAGGCTGGTGTTCCTTAGCAGGTCTTCATTGGTGTCATCAATCTGAATCTAGCTCTTTATGCATCTTCACAGTGTTGTCCTGTATGAAAAAGAAGTCAGGTGTTTGCTTTTATTATGAACATTCTAATGGTAAAGCAAAGTCGAAATGCTGAATGTACAAATTTCAACCTTGTAAATTGCTGCTGTGCATGCAGGGGTGGTGCTTAAGGCAGTTCCTGGGTGTTGAAATTTTAAACCCCCTCGGTGCTGCTTGTTCCTGTAGGACCATTAAGGTTGTAGAACTGATAGATACTGTGAGTTGTTGGATTCAAAGTTGCTGGTATGATCTTAAACAGCTTCTGTTGTCTAAATCCTACAAAGACTGTGATTGATCCCTGACTTTTTATAGGCATCTGGGTTTTTGTGGTTTGGCATATAAGTTTGTGTTTTAGGCCTGGGTTTGTTTTATCAGTATTCAAAGGAGAACCTTGGCCTCTGAAGTGCACTGTATTAAGAAGAGGTGGTGTTGCTTATGGCTTTGGATACTTCAGTAATTGTGATGAGGTTGACTTAAGTTGAAAATTTGAACTTTTTTCCTCTGATGTTACTTTGCTTCTGTTCACAGATGAATTAGAAAATTGATCTGTGAACATGGCAAGACTGCAGGAGGGAACAGTTTTGCTTCTGCATTTGCCATAGCAATGCTATATGGGAGACTTGGTTACTTTTCTTCAGCATCAGGTTTTCATTGAGATCTCCATTTGAATGTTGTCTTGAATTTTATTTCAAAAAATGATCATGTAGCTCCCCATGAAATAAGTTGGAGCAATATCTACTACTCATCAAGGAGCTGGGTGTTTTGAAAAGTCAGTTCTAAAGACGCTCATACTTAAATTCATGTTTGCTTCTGAACTTAATCTCTTCAAATGTGATTCCCACTGGTTTACTTTCACAATAGTCTGTTTTCTGAAGATGCTGTAAAAAGAAGAGCTTGTACCGTGTTGCTAAGCTATATACGACAGCCTGAAGAGAATTACTAAATCTGACTAATGTTAGAAAAAAATTGCAGAGGATAAGACTGGAACCTGCATATGAGCAATGAGGTTGAAAACTAGTGACTGAGTAGAGACTCGCTGAGGAGCAACAGTCTGTTTCATTGTTTGCATAAGATAGTATTGTAACAGGAAAAAAACCCTTTGGTAGATATAAACTGTATACTGTCATATACTTTATCTCCATGGGGAAGACGAGGTTTTCAGGCTTATGATGAAGTCTTGATGCTGTGAAACTCAGCTAGACTTGGCAACTTTAGTATCTCTGTATCTTTCAAGTGGAAATCTTTTAATCAGTCTTAATTCAGGTGCCTTTATTTGAGTGCAAAGCTGGTCTGCAATTGCAATATTCTCTCAATATGTAGAGAGAATGTCGCATGACCTTACAGTACAACTTAGATACAAATATACAAAGAAAGTAATTAATATAATTTTCTTTTTGTTTTTCTTTTTTTTTTTACATAATGTAAAATGAGAGGAGAGGTTAAATACTAAATGATTAGTCATGACAGAGTTTGACTGACAAGTAATGAAATTGCTTCTATTTCTACTGACAGATAAGAGGTTTTTTTGGCAGCTGTGGGGAGTTTGTTCTTTGTTAATGTGACAACAGTTCTAATGTAATTAAAATTATTTCTGAAGTGTACATAGAAATTAATTTCAAAAGGAGAGGAAAGCTACTCAGGTACTTAATGTAACTTTTGCATGTTCAATTGTGCTAGAAACCTGTTCAATTTATTTTTAGTTCTGTTACAGACTTACCAGAATTGCATTTTAGTTGATGGTTTTTCTTTGCCAATCCCATGAAATGAAAAATGTAAAGATTAGATACAAACCTTATGCTTGTTACTGAAGTTCTTGTTTTTTTTTTTCTAATTAAGAATTTAATTGTAGAGTGTGAATATTGTGCTTGCAATAGCATGAACTGTGCTTCCTTTGCTTTTGTTAAATACTGTGTTTCTTTAAAAACTGTAATTAAGTGGGTATGTACTGAAGTCAAAAGCTAGATCAGGAGATATGTAAAAAAGTATTTGGTCACATTGACATGCCTTAAAATACTAAGAATGGGAAAAAAGTGGAGTATTTGAGGCAGCTACAGGTTTCTGTTATATGGGAACTGCTTGCAACTTGTCACACAACAGTTTGGTTTCTCTTACCTTCTCACCTGTGTGCCTAAGCCAAAGTCCCTGGTCCTTGTGGAAAAGGGGAAGTGCTACAATGCATTGCTCCTCATCTGCTGTGGACAGACTAGAAATGCCATCTTTTAGGGGGAGCAAAAATCTTAGTCTGTCCAGTAAACTTGCTGTAGTGCTGCATTTTTTATTCAAGTTTACTGATGTACTCCCTACTTACAGACCTTCAGAAAATGCAGTAAAACATGAGTGCATGCAGAACATGTAGCCTGCAATTTATAGTTTCTAAAATGAGATGCTGTTTTGACTTTTTCTGTGACTTTCTCAATAAAAGATGGGAAGCTCCTAGGGATACTTTCTGATATCTTCTTTTTTTTTTTTTTTTTCCTACCCCTTAAGATCGTGCTGGAAGCATCAGTACTCTTGATTCTTTAGATTTTGCAAGATACTCTGATGATGGCAATAGAGAAACGGATGAAAGAGTAGCAGGTAAGTGTTCTATATGTTTTAGGAGTCACAGAATGTTAATTTTACTGTTTAACTTCTTGTTTCTAGCATAAGTATATTTAAATGAACATTTCTGAAGATGACAAGATTTCACAGAGGTGATTTAACTAGTTGCTTTAGACACTTCTGCTGTAATTACTGTAAATATTCAGGCAGGTGTACTTGTGTGTGATTCCAGATGTCACCAGTGCAGAAACACGCAGTATACTTGAAAATTGTGCCTAGCATTTGACAATAGAACTGTATTCTGATATTGCCTACTGACTACTACAGTTAAGCTGAAACATACACTAAATTACTTTACATAGTGGTCTGTGACTACTGCATGGGTGAGAGCTTTCTGACATAAAGATCTGTTGCAAGTAATCTCTTAAATATAGCTTTCATCGAGATCAAATAAGCACTTCCAAACCCGGAGCAAATTTGGGATTTACGCAGTTCCATAAATCTTCTTTGCTTGTAGTGCTTTTGTCTCCTAATTGATTCTTTGATTGTAGAAGATTGGTTTGAAGAAGTGTCTTTTTTTGCCTTTTGTTCTGAGCCTTTGGCACTTTTAATTTCAGGATCTACTATATCACTAAAGGCAGAACCTTCTCTTATATTTGAAGTTGTTTTAGTAACCTCTTTTGCATGTGAGCCATGTTTCTCTGTCCAAGTTTTTTCCGAGTTCACATATAAGTTATTCACAGCTTCCACAGAGAAACCCGTAAAAGCTCCCTAGAAATGGTTACAGAGCTCTGTTTACTTTGTCAGTACTGTTCAATATCCTGAGCTGATGGAAGTTGTACATGCTGTGACTTCTGCTCATGTGGTTAAGTGTTAGGAAACGCAAGGTGATGCAAGGTGCCATGTCTCTCTTCCACCCTATTGTCTCTACTTTGGACCACCAAGCAGTGAAAAGGCTGATGAAACATAGTTCTGTAGAGGATCTTCATTCTGAAATTTCATCTCTGGTTCAGTCTGAAATGGTGGGAAAATCTCATTTTTCTTACCTGGCCAGTATTGCTGAGTAAAAGGACTGGATTAAATTCACAAATACAAAGCAAATCCAGGTATTTTCATGTTCTGGTCTAGAACTGTAGGAACTTACAGTTCTTCAATTTATATGGAAACTTCTGGATTCTTATTACTATCTAGCTACTCTTGTTTTTGGTATATAGTTCTTTTCAAGGAGGTAGTAGTTGTAAATAGAAAATTAATCTTCTAAACAAATTGTTTTTAAGGAGCCCAAACATCTGTGAATTGTGTCTTGGAATGCAAGGAAGAAGCAAGGAAAATCTCAATATTTTATTTCCATTATCTTAGTAGATTTTTCCTGATTCTAGTCAGTATTTCTTGGCAATAATATTACTGAGTGAGCTACTTTGACTTTTGCTTGGAGCTGTCCTTAGAATTGGATTAGAGAGGCTTATAGAAAATACAGACCAGTCAGAATTTTCATCCAGTAGAGCCAGTAATCTTCAGACAAAACATTAGTAACTAAATATTGATTACTTCCAGTATGAAATCAATATAACCTAAAATTAAGTTTAAGTAAATAGTAAAATTGATCAACATTTTTGATAATTACTATATAGTGATTGACTGCTGTCATATGTAATTGATAAGGAAATTGTATGTCAGGGTATTTACAGTTCTGTGTTCCTTTAGAGAAATTTTTCAAAAATTTCCTAAAAAGTAACATAAGAACTTGAACAAATGAACTTGAATGAATGAATATTATTTCTGGATGTTTTTAAAGACTGGAAGTTTTCAAAAATATTTTGTTTCTACTTAAAATTCTGGTTCAGGCATAATTGCTTAAAATATTTTTCCTCAATCCTGTTTAAAGCCATCTTCCTGAGCAGTTTCGAAAACTGATTAGTATTTATTTTGTACATCAAAAAATCATGTCAATAGAGGTTTCAAAAGCTTGGTGAATCCAGTTGCTTCTTTAAATAAATTCTGACTTAAAACTTCCACTTTTGAAGTCGTTCTTAGCTGCAAATGCACTTTGAAACCTAACTGAAAGTCCATCTTGCTTATTTCTTCTAGAATTCTTTCTTTTCAGTCAAGAGA
>PYHW01010392.1:2030224-2041339 GCA_013186435.1 Turdus rufiventris | reverse complement strand
CGCACATCAGTCACTAAATAAAACTGGTAAATTTGTTCCAAATCAGGACTTTAAAACTGAAGTTTTAACATACCCACTTTACAAATACTTTTCTGTCTTGGCAATATTAGTAAGCCCCAAATCAAAAAATCCAAAGCCATCGTATTCCATTTGCCCATTATGAGTAGCAGTAGGCTTAGCTGCCATATTTTTTTTGTTTTAACAGACAAAAAAAATTGCTGGAAATAATTGTATCAACTTTTGTTTGAAATTGATTTCAGTATTTAAAAACTATTAGTCTGCTTCATTCTATATGGCATTAGAACCAAAATTTGACCTAGAAGCAAACATGTTTTGAAGAGCTGCTGTGAACTTTTCACTTGGGAAATCTGATAGAAGGAAGATAAGTGAGTCCCTTCTGTAATATTATCATCAGCTTGACTGAAAAGATGCAAGTCACAGAAACCAGTCAGGATGTGGATAAGTATGACAAAACGAACTGCAGTTTAGAAAACGTAAGTTTTCTTCTTTGTCTACCTGATCTTAATGAAGATGAGAGTTATGTAACAATTTGGATAATACATTTGTGACCCGCTAAGAGATGAAAAAAACCAAAATGCAACCACTTGCAATTTAGTAGGTGGAAACAACTTCTTCTCTAGGATGGGTAAGTTTTGAATCCAAAGTCATCTATTAAGTGCTTGGAATAACTGCTGCTAGGATAAACTCAGTATTGAAGTGTTTTTTAGGAGTGGTAAACCTCCTCCAAATGCTCATAATTTCCATAAAGTAGCTAGAGAATAGAAAACCTGCTGCCTTCCTGTGTAATAAGGGTATGCCTGACTTTAATATCCACAGGATTTGCTTTAAATTGCTGGCCTGACAATCAGTCTAAGGAACTGAATCTTCTGCCACATCTTAAATTTGCTGTGTCTAAACCCTCTACTATGCATAATTCAAAATGTTTATTATTGGTAACCTGCCTTTGGCATCAACTGTTCTGAGAATCTAAATTTTAAAAACACTTGCTGTGTTTTCAAAGGTGATAAAATTAATTCTTACAATCAAACTCCAATCATATGTGTTCTCAGATTTCCCTGTGTTTGCATTGGTTTCTCGCTAGGCTGTGTGTCTCTGATTAGCAGAATAAGATTTGAAAGGAAGAGAGAAGTTAAAAAACCACATATTTTTAAGAATTTCATTCATCAAGACTTAGATTCACAGTTTTTGCTTTTTACAAAGCCCTTTTTTGTGGTTTTTAGTAGGCACTATTGAATTGTGCACACCAAAATCAGAGGAAAATCTTTAACAAAAACAAAACTGAAAAACAGAACACCAGGCATCTGTGGTACAACAGCCACTTGTTAACATTGTGTGTGCACTTCATTCATCCTGAAAGCAGATCTGGTGTTGTCTCCCATTACCTATCTTAAGCCCTATGAAGGAGTTGTAAGCCTCTTAAATTTCCTTCCAGGTTGAAGGTCTCCAGGGATTGAACCTGAAGACAAGTCTGCTGTAGTTCAGGTCTTCTCTGTAGGTGGTCCTGCCTCATTAACTTCAAAGCGTTTATGAGGCTACTGAATCAAGCGTTGGCTGCCCACTATTAGAGTGACAAGTTTCTCTGTTACTTGCTTATAAACCTTCCTGCTAATCTTAATTATTTTAGTGTGGTAGTCATCTCTTGTGCTGAAGTATGGCTTCTGATTCAGGACTATTTGTGTTTATGTGCTGAAGTGTTTCACATTTCAAGGCTGCTTTTTTTCTTAATACTTCTGTCAGGAAACTGGGAGTTGGGAAACCTCAGGTCCTGAAGTATGTTGGGGATAGTGGCTTCATTGCTAGCTGCTGTCAGAGAATTTTAGTTTCTTCTGAGTGATTCAAAATGTATGTACAGATTCATCAAATGTAATGGGATGTCATGCATGTTTTAGAGGGCATGATTTAGGACATCCGGACTTCTACATTTACTTGGTAAGGAGGAAGGACTCAAAATGGCATTTAAGGAACAACTTGTAATAGTATGAAAGTGAGGAAAGCTCAGTAAGCACAGGGGTCCTTGATACCTCAGAGGAGAAGTACTTTTTAAAGAAAATGTCCAAGTGCCATATAGTGGCTTCATAACATAAAACTACTCTTCTACCATTATCTAAAATACTGAGTACTCCAAAGTGAAGTATGCCAAAATCTGACAAGGTATTCTAAATATAAAACATAAAATTCTAATACAATTGGAATATTGCTGCTTATACAACTCAAGTGCTGGATGATTTTAGAAGTACTGTTTATTTCCTCAATTTTTTTGGCCTTTGCTCAGCAAGACTGCTGTTCATGTAGATCTCAGCTAGTTCAATCCCAAATTGCAGGTGGTTCTTTGTAGGTAGCTTCTCAATCTATGATCCAATAACTTATGAAGTTATTAACGAATAGAATAGGACACTTGAGAAAGCTTTATTTTGAAATTTCAAAGCTCAGCAGACGAGCTACTCCTTCCTGCGACGCACTTCTGTTTTAAGGTGTATTAGGTCAGCTGCATGAAAACTCAGGCATTTAAAAATGGCTGATCCTTGGTCCAATGCATCGTTTCTTGCTTGAAAGACTCACCCATTTTAAGTCAGGGTTTGTAAGTTTTTTTTCAGGATGGTAGTTGTAGTTATTAGAAAATTTGAATTAAGAGAAGGCAGAAGAGCCATTGAAATTTGGATAGTTTTCTCCTCTAAGGCAAACTAAATTGTTTAGAAATGCCCTTACTTTGTAGGAAGATTACCTAACCTCAAGGCTCTAAATTTCTGGTTCTTGTTTTCCTGGTGTAGAGGAGTATCTAATTCTTTCCTTTCTTCGGCTGTCTGCAGCAAAAGTTTTGTGCCTTATTCTTGAGGAATGTCAGCTCCTTCACCAAGTGCTGGGAGTTCTACATGTTATCAGCCCAGTCAAGCATGAAGTTAAAGTTTAGCTTGGCTTTGTCAGAGCTTCTGAAGGTGTAACTCCAGCTTTGTAGCAGGAGAGGGGGAGAGGCATCAGGTCATTTATATTAAAAGTCAATAGTTCATAATAGTTGTGAACCATTTACAAATAAAGGAGTTAAAAGTTTGCCTTTTTATTTAAGAGAGTGTTATAGAATAAACAAATGGGGATTGCTAGTGTTGATTTCATTGGCAGTCATGTTGAATTAATCATTATATACTGAAATGTCATCATCTGCCAAGACATAACTTAGAGCTTTTAATCACAGTTTAACATTTGACTGGAGTTAATGTTATAGCTATTTACATGTATGATTGCATAAATGCCTACAAACTTCTTCAAATAAAAGCTCTGTTTGTGACTGGCTTGAAAGCAGCAAGGTTTGTATGATGGCAATTATCATGGTGCCATTAGTAAGATTAGCTGGGGTACAACTGTGACAATGCTGTGTTGTGGTAGAATTATGTCGCTGTTGTGACATGGTACCAAGTGACAGCTTATCAAATATACTATGTCTAGAACCTTCAACTGTGTAACAGAAACATGCAGCAGAGTAATCTACTTTTAAGGTTGAGTGAGTAAAGTTCTAATGACTTCCAAGAATTTTCAGCATCATCACAGTTCACTAAAATTCAGTTCTTGCCGTCTGACATGGGTTTGTCTGACATGAGTTATTTGGCTTTCTATGCCTTCAGACATGTCTTATTCCTATCTTCCTTAATTGGATTCCTGAGTTTTTATAGTTTGCATTGTTTTTTGAACTTTTTTTATTATTTATATCATTCTAGTGCAGGGCACTCCTGATCTGCAACTGTTCTGGTCTTTGAAAATATTTTACAAGAGTAAAATGTTAACACGTAGTCATTTCCATAAGAAAAATTACTTAATTTGAGTTCTTTAAAATTTCCAAAAAGTAACAAATTAGTATCTTACCACTACGAATAAGTAACTCAAATGCAAGGAAGTGCTAAAATTAGGTACTTACTTTACCATGAGAGCATTTTCTAACTTTGTTGCACAGAAGTATTTGCAGATCAGCATTGCTGAATACTAGAGAGATTTTACATATTTTATTCATTGTATCCTCAGTTGCGCTTTTCTATTGCTGCAGTAAAATTCTGTGCATCAAACAAGTTACTTTCATGTAGCAAATGTGGTGTACTGTAGTAACTCCTTCAGTTTTTATGCAGAACTGCAAACTGAGTGAATCTTTTTTCCATGAGTGCTAATTAGCAAGCGTCTTAGTAACAGATGCTCCAAAGAGGAACTGATTTTATTTGCAGCCTTCCACAACATTTTTTACCAACAAGGTCCAGTGCAGTGTTTCTGCTGTCCATTGTGCTCTGTGTAAATATTTCAAAATGCCATGTTAAATTGTTTCCAGGCAGTGATTAAAGATGTCATTGAAACTTTCCTGTTAAAAGTCACTGCAACATTTTTTGTTTTGTATCGGAATAAAGTATTAAACTATTCTAAATAGGCCCTGTAACACTTCAGTGTGATAGGTGTTCTGTGCTCATCACTCCTAGTTAAGAGACTTTATTTCTGCTAACTGTATATTTCAGTCTGATTAGATTAATCTGAGAATTAGTGAAATGCATATATTTATCTGGTAATCTCTTAAATAGGTTTCTTTAGATGTTCTACCTGTAAATGGCTGTTAAAAGAACATTTGCTATATGTTTTGCAAAGGGCCAGGGAGTTAAAATCAGAAGCTACCACACATACATATGACCACAGCATCAAAATGCATGAAATCCCAGTGCACACAAATCACCACTGGCATTTTTTGGAGGAAACACTGGAGCATGAGAAACAAATAATAGTCACTAAGGGAGTGGAAAGGTGAAGTAAGACAGAGTGAAGAGGTAGAATAAAGTATTTTTTAATTTAAAGCTGACTCTAGGTCTTTGAAAATTGATGCAAACTTTCAAGAAAATGGTGTGAAGACTTTTTTCTTTCAACCTTTTTTCATAAGTACTGCTGAAGAGCTGCTTTTTTTGGGTGTTTTTGGTCTTGTGCATCTCTCTTTGTTTGAATTCAGTGAACTGAATTCAAAATCTTAGTTGACTGTAGGACATTTCTAAAATTCCACTATTTTAAAATAGAAATTTAAAATTTTTTTTTTATTTTTTTTTCTCTTTTTTTTTTTTTTTTTTTTAGTAAGATAAAGTACATTTCAAGATCTCCCATTTAAACTACTAAAATTTTGGTGTAGGATTTTGTTTTCCAAAAGAATTCTGTAGTTTCAGTGGGACTGTACACTCACTTCATCGTTTAAGCTTTGCTACGTGGAGACAGCTTCCTCTGCTGCCATGACATACTCGCTTCTTTTAGATCTGTGTTCTTGCCCACATACGCTTTTTGCCACCAAAAAAACCAAAACATTTGACAGCATCAGCTCCCAAAACCTTACGAGTCCTTGTCAGACAGCTTGAAATTTTGACTTAGCTAACCTAAGGCCAGTGAAACTATGGAAAATGTTCACCAGTTTGCTTTCAGACCAACTCTGCTGCATGTGTTCATAAGTTCCATAAAGATTGCATGCTTTATGTTTAATACAAACAGTATCTTTTTTTTCACACCCATCCTTGCTTTTTATATTTTATTTTTGTTTCCCTTGCCTTGGTTGGATGCCTGTGTGTGTTTAATCCAAATCCCTGTCCAGTCCTGGAGTTTGAACTACGGAAAGCCAAGGAGACCATACAGGCCCTTCGAGCCAACCTGACTCAGGCTGCAGGTGGTGTACATAAACCTTTTCTTAAGTCTCTACTTTAAACAATGTAGAAGTAGCTAAGCTCATCCTCTGTGAGAGAGTAAAATTTAGTTACTTCTTTTTTCCTCCCCAGAAAATGAAGTTCCTTTGCAGGAACGAAAAAATTATAAATCAAGTCCTGAAATTCAGGTAGGTGGCTGGTGATAAACGAACTTTGCATGGATTTTAGTATGAATATGCTTCCATAGTTGGAAGGGAGATAAACCAAAGATCTAGTGTATTTTCTTTTTTTTCCAGGAACCAATCAGACCTCTTGAGAAAAGAGCTCTAAACTTCCTAGTTAATGAATATTTATTGAAGAATAGTTACAAGCTTACATCAATAACATTTTCAGATGAAAATCATGATCAGGTAAAGTTTGTTCATGCATTTGTTTGGGGTTTTGTAGACACCTGCTTTCCATATTCTGATCTTGTCATAAACTCAAGTGAACTTAAGTGATTTTTCCTGTGCATGCAGTTTACTTCATATATGTGAGGAATCTAAAAGATAAATATGTTAGTTAGAATTTTCATATATAACCCATGGTTTGAAAACACAGCAGTTTAAGCAGTAGTTTCCCAAAATTTGTAGGAAGGAGACAGAGTGCTTGCATTCTTTAAAGGAAGAAAAACAAGAAGTGAAATACTGTGAGTTAGATATTTCCTTGTATTCTGCTGTGACACACATTCAGTTAAATTCAAGGATTTGTATCTCAAACATAATATTTTCCTTAGATCCTACTCATTTGACTTGTGCAGGATATACAGTTTACTCATTGGTTGTCATCTGGACGTGTGTGTGAGAGTGTACTTAATCACGTGTGGCATTGAGTACAGCATTGAAGAAGGTCCTGGTAATAAGATGTTATCCTAGATCTTTCCCAACCTAGCTATGCTTTGATGCACTCCTCTTAAAGATGATCTGTTTTGTATCTCTGTTGGCTTACATTTGATGGGAAGATTTTCTTGGGAAGAATGTTTGGAAGGTTCTAATTACATTCTGACTGTTTCTGGGTAGACAAAACACCCAGTAGCGTCAACATCCAATATGTATTCATCACAAAACTGGGATATTAGCAGAAGAATTAAATATGGAATTTCATACAGTTTTATTTGTAACGGGTCCTCTTATACTTTTCCTACATTTCATATCCTAATCTGTAAAGCAGATATGTTGTTAAGTAGAATTTCATGCACCTTGACTGAATATTTGCGCTTAACATCCAAATAATTGTGAGAGTACAGCCCTCAAAAGAGAAAAGATGAATAGTTTATCCTGTTTGTGTTCTCAGCTGAGAATGTTTTGTGTTGTGAGGCAATTAGCAAAAAAACCCAAAATTCTTAATTCTAAAAGGTAAATATAAACACACTTCAATTAATGTATAGTAGGCACGTATTTTTTTCTACATTATTCACATAGTTCTTCAAGAAAATAATCTTTCTACAAGTAAATGTATGTGACTAAACTATGGAAAAAATATAGTGAAGACTGGGACCAATAGGAAAGTTTAAACTAATATTTAAATTTAATGTCATTAAAGAGACTGTCACAACACCTGTGGAACAGTGCACAAACTTATTTGTCTACAGGAATTTGTCTATTTGTATATACATGGAATATTCTTGTACTAGTAGGATGATGTAAATGAGAAAATGAAAAAAGGAAGAACACGGAGTTATGGTTTGAGATAGGAGGCCCTTTTATCATTTGCAATATCAGTCGCCTACAGAGCTATTTGAGTTACATTGGATATCAGGAGGAATTTCTTCATGGAAATGTTAAATATTGGAATGGACTGCCCAGAGAGGTGGTGGAGTCACTGTCCCTGGAGGTGTTCAGGAAATGATTGGACATGGCACTTAGTGCTCTGGTCTTGTTCACATTATGATCGATCAAAGGTTGGATTCAATGGTCTTAGAGGTCTTTTGCAACCTAAATGATTCTGTGATACTGTGGCAGTCTGCCTCAGGAAAATTACACTTGCACTTGTGAATGAAATAGGAACAAAATTTCTGCCTTGTATCGACTACATTGGCTTCTGCTACAATTTGAGCAATGTTATTTCTGATTCTAAAAAGGGTTCATGTCTTAGCCAAAAAAAGCAACCTATGTGGTTTGGAAGGTACTCTCTCTAATATGTTACCTAGAGCTGCCTTTATGGTGAAACTGCTTCAGTTGATGAAGTGGATCCTTCCTCTACTGTTCTTTCTTGCCGAGTTAAGCTTCTGTCTAATTACTACAATGTGGTCTTGATGTGATTATTTCACTATTGCATCACCTGTGGTCAAATGAGGAAGAGAAATGAAAATAAAAGGAAGTATATTGTATGCTTTAGTTTCTTTTTTCTTTTGAAGGATTTTGAACTTTGGGATGATGTAGGATTGAACATTCCAAAACCTCCTGACCTGTTACAACTCTACCGTGACTTTGGAAACCATCATGTTACTGCAAGAGATCTGGTGGATGCATCAGTTGGTGTAGAAGATGATGAGTTAGAGGCTGATACTCCTATACTTGGGACCGTCCCTGTGTTTGAAACAACACCACAGTCAATAGAAGTAAGACTGTACAGAAGAAATGTTACAGCTGTTTGATGTGCTACTGAACTTTATTGTACTAAACTCTTCTGTTTCTGTCTTGTGTTTAGCAATGTTTAATAGTGCAAAAATTAGAAGATCAAATTAGTGTGTTAAACAGTGAGAAATGGTCTTTGATGGAACAAATCCAAAGACTTGAAAGGTATGTGCTTATTATCCTGCTTGACTCTTGACAGATGTTGGATAACTTTTCAGTGATTTTCTAACACATATGAAGCCATTAACTTAGATATAGGAAATGACTGGGAATTCTTCAGAGCAGGGCAGTTTTCCCTTTTCAATACCTAGCATTTGATTTTAGAAAAGAAAGAGACTTCAAACAGAATATTTCCCTATTATTACCTATATAATTTAATTTTGTAACCAATTTTGCTTTTTCAATGTAACTTCTTTATTTCTTTGAAAACAATCTGTTCTGATCTGTTTTACATAGGTTTTTTCTTCAGTTAACTTTGTCACTCCTTCGTGTGTACAGCTTGCACACACTGTCAGAAAGATGCTTGTTTTAACATCTGTTATCAACACGGTTTTTCTTTCTAAAGAGCAAGAGTGTAGGCATGACCTATCTTTAATAACAAAACAACAAAAAAGATACTTCAAAGCTTGGTCAAAACATATCATTCAGTAAGCCATAAGATATTCCTCTCAAGAGGTATACTACTGCAGCATGTGGGAAAGTACATAAATTTTAAGTGGCTTTATTGACTTGCATAGTTACCATTTCAAAGCCAGATAGGATAGTACATATTGATTCACCGCTCCAGTACTTCTTTTTACATCCTAGATAGAGTTCTATCTCGTGACAATTTGTGTCTCAGTGCTCAGTTTTGGGCAGAAAGAGATAAAACTGTTGTTACTCATTGGTTTCATTGATTCACTCAGAGTGCAACATTTTTGCTGCTAATAAGTATTTAATCTAGTGCTCAGTGAAACTAGTGCTTATTTGAACAACTTGTGTGATGAATGTTATTTTTGTTATAGGATTTCTTAAACATATGTGAATTGAAGTGTACCTCTTGAGTATGTTGAGCTCTTCAGTGCATTGGCTTTATTTCCTACTACAGTGGTGTGATTTGAACAGCATTTGAATGAGAGCTACAAAAGTATTTTATATTTTGCTTTTTCAGTGAAATAGATATTCTCAAGAATGAAAACTTTGCTGTGTCATCAGTTTATGGTGTAGCTCCCCATCCTTTAAAACAAGTGCCTCTCACAGTCTCAGAGGACAATGGACGGTACTTGGATATCAAGAGCTCTGAGAATGACAATAAACATGGAAACATCGAGGAAACAAGCCTTGCTTTATCAGCTGACGTGGATTCAAGGACTTCTAAAGATGATATGCTGAATTCTGTGCCCTCTAAAGAGACAGAGAAACTGTCCTCATGTGCTTCATCATCTAAAGCTGCAGTCCACTTTGATAAACCTAATAGGTTAGTGATAAGTTGTAAGCTACATGCTATTATTAAAAATTCTTGTAAAATGAGTAGGCATTTTTCTAACAGTGAAATTCTGCCAAATGAATAAACCATTTGTGTTTTGAAGGCAAATACAAGACTTAATATACATCTAGGGTACAGTGCTGATATTTTTATATTATTCCTAATCTCTTTGGGAAGAGTAGATATGACAAACCTAGAGTTTCAGTATCAAGTTTCAGAAAGTCTTTTCACTTTCAACTTGTTTCTAAAATCAGCCCTGTTGTTGCAATAAAAAAATAGGTAAAAATCAGGATAGTGAATAGGAAGACGAGGTAATTCTGTTCTCTTAAGTTTTAATTTCATAATTCTCTTCTGCTTGAAGAGTTGTTGGGAAAATTTTTTACTGTTTCTCTGTAAATGTGTGTAACTCTCCTAGAGAGCGGTAGTATTTTCCATTTACTTATTTTGTAATTATCAGAAAGGTATCTAATAGCATACTGCTTTTTTGAGTTTTGATTTTGCAGCAAGTCTTCACTGGGTAGCTATGATTCTTTTAACTAAAATAGGGTATTTGTGTTGTGTTACTACTTGGAGACTGAATTTGTGCTTAGAAGTGTTCTTGAGAAAACCCTTTCAACCTGTACAAGTGTTTTTATAGTGAAGAGGAGAAATTACTTATTCCTTAAGTGATAGATAAACCACTGTGGTCATCAGGAGTAACACACACCAGAAACATAATGAGGATACGTACAACTTGGAATTGTTACCACTGTGGACAAAGACATGCAAGTAGCTCACTTTATGGTCTTACTGTTGCAGTTCTTAAGGAAGCAGGCAGCCATCCTGCTTTGTCTTTTGTCAGTTCCTTTAGCGAGCTTTTGCTGGTGTTGATACTATGATTGGTTTCTAGAATTATCTTTCCATCTGAAAATACCAAGTAGAAATCTGTGAGATATTTTGTGCAGATGGAAAAATAAATGCAAGCTTGCAGTGGGGGGAGAAAAGGAACACCTAAAGAAAAGGAGTTGCAAACCCTAACAATCCTGCTTCTTCTGATTTTCTGTACTCCTTGCACTAACTTCTAGGGTCAAGGCTACTTTTTCAGTGATATCTTAACTTTTAGAATTGGACAGGAGGAAAGATGTCCGATTTCTGAATATAATACTTTGCAGTTTCATAATAAATTTTTTCTCTCTTAGTTGATGATACTAGTGTTTAACAGGAAAGTAAAACAGCTTAGATGTTTCTGGGAAATGGTCAGTGGTTTGGTTTAAGCTTTCCAGATTTTTTTCTTTTTAAGTTTCTTTCAAATCCCAGCTGAAAACCTAGACTATGCAGTAATCAAAACTTAGAGCTGTTGTACATTGATTACTATATATTTATGTACCTACTTTGATTG
>PYHW01010392.1:1999687-2024293 GCA_013186435.1 Turdus rufiventris | reverse complement strand
GCTTTCTTAGATGTAAAAGTCCATGGTTTTTTGGTCAGGAAATAACAGTAACCATGTTTCTATGTTAAACTTCCATATACTCTCAAGTATATAGTCGTTTAACAGAGTTTGGCCCCGAGTAAATTTTTTGCTTAATATCTTACTACTCTTCTTCTTAATCAACACTTTTGTTTAATTATTTATGTCTTTCATCTCGCCCATTATTCCAGTGTCAGTGTTATGCAGACTCGGCAAAATCATGATAGTTGTGGTACTGAATATGCACCACTAAATAGTTATACTGAGAAACTGCTATTTAGAGAGAGTTCAAGATATTAAGAGAAGAGTTTTGCTTTTATTTGGTTGTAAAGTTGAAGCAAAGATAATGTTAAATCTTCAGGCTCTGCGTTGATGCCGTTCTCAACTCCACTAGATCTCCTCTGTAGATTGAAAGCAGTCAAATAGATGTGCGGTAACTGTACATAAATATCACCCAGGCAGTTTAATTCTCTGGTGTCTCACTCAACTCCACTGTGTTTTAAGAATCTTACTATAAATTTTCATCTCTCTCTTATGCTTTAAAAGCCATAAAATATTTGCTTTGCTAAAGAAATATAAAAGAAGACTGACTCAGGCTGTAGCCAACACTATCCCCATTTTTTAGAAACGTAACCTGTAGAAGTCTACTGTAATCTAAGTTTTACAGAGTAACAAAGTATTGTAATTGTTCATTTACATTTCTTTATTCTCCCCTATAATGTGACATTACAGTGGTTGTCTAGAAGATACTAATAGCTGACCATTTTCATACCCAGCAACTCAGGTTTATGTACCTTTATCCCTATCCAATCAGAATGAAGTCTGCTTGACACAACCTCTGAAACAACCAACTAAGTTTACAGCTAAGACCTGTTTGCTGGTCCTTCGGTATCCATGAAGTGTTGGTTTTGACTTGCAGGGCTGTTTTGTTTGGAGGGTGAGGGTGCTCCATAAACATGAGATACAGCCATTTTTTAAGTCCTTTAGTTCCCTTCTTGTTATGGGGGCCTAGTGCAGTTTCCTTAGAGTAAAATAGCTCAGTCTCATAGAGTATCCTTTTCATCTCTAGTCTGAAAGCTGATGTCTTTCAACGCTTTATCTATAAAGCTTCCATAATTCATGGATGCATGGAGTTGAATTTGATGTTTTATTAATTGAATTGCCAGTTTTTGTTGTATCACAAATTTTTGTATGTGAGTTTTCAAATAAACAGTAGATACAGACAAAGAAGTACAAAGTTTTCTTCACACCCACACCCTACCATTGATTCTTATGTAGAAGCACCCCTTTAGGATCTCTGAGAGGCTTATTTTGGATCCTGGAATAATAGCCTCACCCCATAAGAGGTAATTAGAGCTGTGATTTTTATAATATTAGCTTAGTGGCACAAAGTTTTGAGTCATGCGCTAATCCTATGATTAATTTTTTTTCATTTTAAAACTAAAAGGATGAATTTGAAACTTCAAATACTTTCTTGCCCAAGACAGTCCATATCAGTGGTTTGTTGGTACCTGCAGTCATTTCAGTTGCTGACAATAAGATCATTTTATTTTATTTACTTGTTTTCAGAGGCTAAGTTACAGAATAATTTTAACATAGCATTGGTTCACAATATAAGCATTGACTATTAAAGAAGATTAAAAGGCACAAAATTGATTGTGTCATCCTGGCTTATATACTGCCTCCAAATTAATATTTGGAGTAATAAATATTATTTGAACCTACTGAAGTAACCAGTCTTTAACACTAGTTAAGTTTATTCTTTGAGATAGTTATTTTGCTTATGAACACTCCAACAAGAAGGCAGTAATTAGTGAGCGCAACTAAGATGCAGAAGACTTGTTAGAATATTTAGTAAAACATTGTTATATGTTGGAAACAACACTGACAGAAAACTCCTTGCTACCTTCTAAGATGCTCACTATATGATGCACTTTAAAATAACCCCAAGTTTAGTGTTGTGTTGTAATACATTTAATATGTCGGAGTTGTCTTGCATATAGTTTAGGTGATGCTAATTACTATTAAAAAGCTATGTTCTTTCAACCATAATGAAGACAAAACTCCTCCCTATGTCCATGTAGATGTTGCCTTTATTGATAAGTTAAATAGTGAGTCCCTTTCAAAGATAGTAAAGAAAGTTGTTGTAAGTTAGAAAGAAGTTGTCCAAAGATACTATGGTGAGAAAAAAACATGAGTTTTTTCTCTGGAGAAACCTACATGGAGAGTTACACAGAAGCAGAGCAGAGGGAACATGGGCCTGTTTGAGTTCTCCTGTGCAGTGTGTTAGGTCAGCCCCAGAGCATTGTCTGTCAGTCACCTGTATGAACTTCTCTCACCAGTAAAACCAAAGAAACTTCTTTCTCTCCATTCTGCATCTGGGTAGCTCACAAGAATAAACTGCCTCAGATTTGAACTTAGCTTTTCAATAGTACAGGTGAGACCTATGGCACATAATGTTTTATTGCATCAAGCTGCAAGTGTGGACCGTGTTACAATGTCAGTCTGTTTGGAATCTAATGGGAAAACAGTATCAAAGCTCTGGAAGTCACTCTTCTTGCTATGGTCGTGGGAGTCACTCCTGTTGACTAACACTGATACGAGCTATCAAAACTCATGTTCTGAACTCAAAGGCAAAAGAGAAAACAAGGACTTGGGGATGAAGATGATGTTTAGGAAGGATCCCATATTAAATAGAGGGAGAGTTGTTGGGTTTTTTTCAAACATAAGTTCTTGCTTTATGACTGTCAGTGTAAGTGGTATTCCTTCCCAAGGAATGCAGAGTGTTTCAAACAGCACTGGAAGTCCACTCTTTGATTAATGATAATTATATAGAGTCTCCATAACCATCTTGTGAACTTTTTTCTTGAATCTAAACAAATACTAATCTTACCATGTCTTATTGGAAAATTACTACTTTCTATAGCTTCTCTGCTGGTTTCAAGAACAAAAAAAATCTGAGATTTGTAAAACAAACCTACATCAAAGTCACGACCCTTAGCAACAGAATAAAACAAGCTCAAACCTACCTGTAGGTTGGTTTTTGTTCTTAATGCACCTGAATGTCCTGAGAAGAATCTGCCCCTTATAAGTCCTTGGGAGACTTCACTTGACCTCTTTTGTCCCTCTGTAGAGCAGTTTTGTTCTTCTGGTCCCAACAGTCCCTTTTTCTTCCAGTTTTACCTTTCTGTCGCTGAGGGCTATAGGGAGCACAGAAAACACTGTTCAAGACTTCTCACTGTTTCTCCACTCCCATTAATAGAAGGAACTGTAGAAGCCCTGATGCAGCGATGCAGAGAACGCTCTCTTCTCCCATAGTATGCATGAGAAAATGTGACCAATGGACGAGAAAATACAGCTAATTCCATCAGCTATAATAACCAGCTTTCTGCAAGGTAAAGAACCAGCCTTGTATCTGCCCCATGTCAATGGTGTTAGGTTACTCCTTAGCCTTTCAGACACAAGGCAATAGTTTCTAGGTGAATATTCTCAGGTGTTCTCCTTTCATGCAGACTCAACTGAAAAAAACTGTTAACTTCCTTAAATTCTATAAGAAGCTTTAAAAAACCCCACCTCATGGTAGTGTTTTAAAATCTAGCAGTAGTTCTGAGTAAGCAGTTGAGATTTTTGAGTAGGTACTCAAACATACTAAGAAAGTGAAATCTATGTGTTGGTTTCAACAGATGAAACAAAAATCCCATAAATATTCCACTTAATGGAGTATATTCTTTGACAGGTTTTTCATAGGAATATTTAAGAAGACTTGCAAGACCAGATGAATAACTGGAATTTAGGGTAGATTTCAGAAAGCTAGATTTCACTAAAGTAACGTATTTATTTAGCTATAGGTTTTTAAATCAGCTTTATTCTTTAATTAGCTTTATTCAAGTAGTAATTTTGTTCTGTATCTACAAATTGCAGATTTCCTATTTAAAATATTTTAATTTAATGTATAAGTAGTGGTATTTAGAGTGGTGTTGAGGCAGGCATTACTTTAGTAATATTCTTTCAAGTCTTTTTGAAGTAAAGCAGTGTTTGCAGGAGACAAAATTTTTTGCAGTACAAAAAAAAAAAGTTAAATAGGTTAAACCCCCTGACTTCTCAGCATTTTAAATGGGCAAAAATCTTAACCAAAAATAATGCAAACATGCTAGTTCTAGAGAGAAAGAAGCTCTCAGCTGAAAAAGTTACTTAATTCTTCATGCAATTTAATTTGTGAAGTTTCTTTAATGCAGGTCTTCATGTTCTTTTTTGTTGTGCTACACTTGTTTAAAAACAACCCCCTGTTACTCTTTAAAGCATTTTAAAAATGGCAATGTTCAAATTATTAAAATTTCGTTTTCATTTTTCCTTCTCTCCTTTTGGATTTTTTTAAAGTGATAAGTAGGATATTTCCATGTTGTCTCCTGTCATAAATTCCCTAATCTGTATCATAATTAAGTTAAATATTGCCAATATATCTTCTGGAATCACAGTATGTTAAAAGGCAGTTTAGGTTGCGTTTTGGTCATCTTTGGCTATAGAAAATAGCACACCAGGTAGAATTCTTGTAAAGCTTTTCAGGAGTTGACTAGCTTAGCCACTACTCTAACATGGCGTCTTTTTCTATGTCTAATATAAATATTGCTTCTGCTGTTTGGGAAAATACTGATTAAGCAGTGAGGATGTTGTCAGTGGTGTTTCCACAGGTCCACAAGAACATTGTGATTAGGTCTCCAAATAACTGCAAGAAGGATTTCATACCTCCCTGCAAAGTCATTCTAAACAACCACAGATTTTTCCAGCTTTTGTATAATCTCTCCTACTAACATTAGATGTGTTTTCCACTGTCACCTGCTTATTTGTCACAATTTAGTAATTCACAAAAAGTCTTTCTACTGAAAATAACTCCAAAGTACACAGCAGGTGTGCAAGATAATCTCCAGATTACTTGCCCATGTTTTTTTTCCAGACACTGAAGTTATTCTTGTTCTTTTTTTACTGACTTCCCTGTGTGATGTTTCTGTCCCTAAGATATTAAATCACCTAAAAGCTGTCTGGCTTTCAAATTCAGTTGAAATAAAAGCTCACATCAACAAGGTCAAGGAAAGGGACTTCCAGACAATGTTTTAGAAACATTTTTTTCTTCTGGGAATTAATACCATGAGCTTTGTAGGCATATTTAGAAAGGAAGAAGTCTTCACTATCAAGATCTTTATATTTTCTCTCAGTGTTTTGCATGGTATTTTCTTTGTAATTTGTTCCTTTAAGGGATTTCAATTGCTCCAAAAAGAAAATTCAGCTTCAGAGATGCTTTTGTATGGGAAAAAAAATCATAAAACCTTTACAAATAATTGTCAGTCAACACAAGATCTGTCTGCAGTCACCTTTACCAGTGTATGTGTATCAGTGTTTATTTTTTCAAACTTGTGCGCAAAACTGTGTGGATGTTAAACTGGAAATTTTAATCTTTAACTCTGTGGCATTTTTTCAAAGGAGCTTTATTCCATTGTTGTCTGTAGAGCTTCAGTAGGTGAAAACAATGGTAACCATGATTTTCCTCTAATTCTGGTTACAGGTTACCTTCACATGTTAACTGTAATCTTTGCAGAGCTTTTCATTTTATGTGCTGATTCTCCCCTGATTTTTCCTAGCAGGGAAATAATTCTAACTTTTGTAGACCTTCACTTTCCTCAGGTCACTTAATAAGACATCACGACTCCAAAGTATCTTTTGTAACAGTTTTGGTGTTATGTGATGTTAGATTTATCATCTTAGTTTTTTTGCTGTTAATGAATGTATGCCTAAAACCATTTTACTTTGTTTGATTTTCTCCTACCAACAACTTTTTAGGAATTGATCCCACTCATACTGTGTACAGCCTGCCTCCATCCTGAACCCAAAGAGAGAGATCAGCTTCTGCACATATTGTTCAATTTGATCAAACGACCAGACGATGAGCAAAGGTGTGTTTGCACTTGTGTGGTATGGGACAAGCAGGAACTTTTTTCTTTGTCCAAGCAGCAGAACTAAAAGAAATTAGATATTATTGGGTGGTATTAAACAAGTTCTGTTTAAGCTGGTATTTTGCTTATATAGTGCTGACAAATTTATGCCAAGTTCAGGACTTCCCATTTCCATGCCTGTACTTTCTAGTTACAGAAGTGTAAGAATGTGCTTGTAAGCTACAGTGTAACATTTCAGTTCCTTTTTCCATTTAAAGATAAGCTTATACTGTTTTGTTAAAATCATCTTTAACATCATAATTCTTAGCACTGGTTGATGTAGAAATCAAAGCAATTTTTTTTTTTAACCAGTGTTAGTGATCTACATGTATGTTCAGATAACCACCACATATCCTTTGGGGAAAGCAATGATCTTTCTAGGTATGGCTCATTACTATGCTAGCAATAAAAAATTAGGAAGAATGTAGAAGTGATCTAGGTCTGACAAGTATGAAGAACTTTGTTTCATTTTGGTTAAGCATCTGAAATAAATTACACCTTTTGTTCGATAAATTTAATTATTTCCTAGTGCTTAGGAAATCTGACTTTGTCAGATTCTTGATGAGAATATCCTTAAGGTTGAAAGACAGTACCCAAGCTGGTATGTGTCCTTCTCTAAACTGTGGAACAACTTTTCATGTTTGATCTGTAGCTCTTCCATTATTTTCATTAAAGATGTTTTGGAAAGCATCTGTATCTATTGTTGCTCTAGTCTGTCTTCAGACAAAATAGGCTTCATGAAATAGATGGAAAGCATTTCTTCTGGAGACTGTCCAAAACTCAAGTGTTCAAGTATCTTTCTAAACCATTCCCATGGTAAAATTTAGAGATTAGGTATAATTCAATGCCGTGGCTTTGGAGACAAAAAGAATGCTTAAATAAGCAAAAGCATTTTTAGCATAGTCATACCATGTAGATAGAAATTACAAAAAGATGCAGTCCTGATTCTACTTCAGAGTACATTAGAAATCTGCTTCTGAAATGTTTTGAGTGTCCCATGTGGATTGAGAAGCTAAAATAATTTGGGGTTGAAGGGGAAGGAAATTACATGTCACTTGGAGTCTCCTGTGATTAATTTGTTACAGGATTGGTGGCCTAAAGTAGGCTTTTCATACCCCCTATGGGTGCATTAGGTGTGTCCATTCCAGCAGTTAAGAAAGAAGAAAAAACTTTTTTGCTTGTTCAATTTTTCTTGTGAAATAGAGATTTATATATAAAAATAACTTGTTTTCATGAGAAACCTGGGAAAATAGTCTGCCATAAACTCTAGGACAAAGCATGCATATACATAATATACATTTGCACACATAGGAGTACTAATTGCTTTTAAAGATGCCACTTTTATCCTCCTGGCTTAGTTCATTAACATCCCATTTAATTTTTAAAAATGCCTATCAAATTCTGTTCTGCAAAGGAACAAAAATGTGTTCACATGTCCTCCTTTTTTTTTTTCTCCCTACTTTTTACCTTGATCAAAGGTGTCGTTCTCTGAATGTGACAGAGAGGTAAAAAACCCAAACACACAACACAAAACAAGAGCTTGCTCTTATTGTTGGCCGAAAGAATGCTGAGATTAAAAAAAACCCCTTTTGATAGGATCTTTCTCCTAAAAACTTCTTTAAAGTGAATGAGTCTTTTTTTGATGGAGTATGTTCTCTAAGGGGATAAAAGGTAACCTGCAGAATCTCTGCCTCCTCTCCCTTTCAACTTTAAGGGGATGTTAATTGGTACAAAAAATACTTAGGAGTCTAGACATGACACTAAAACAGTTACAAGTTAATTCTGACTTACATTTCACATAGTAAAAATAATAAACTCTGAGTAGTGTCCGAATCTCACTGAGGAGGTGATAAAATTGAGTTACACATTGTCATTTGAAAGTGAGTATTTAAGAGTTCATGTAGGCACTAAAGGTAAATAGAATTGGTGAATTGCATTACAAGTTGGTATTATTCCAATCCTATCTACAGGAAAATAGAAGTAAAAACATCTTAGCAAGATAGACACTCATGAAATAAAATAACACAAATGACAGTTTAGTACGATCTTACTGAATGTTTAAATATACCTTTGTGCCTATGAAATTGATGGAACAATGGCAATTTCTTGCAAACTTTAATGAAAGGTAAAAAGTATAACAACATGAATACAAATAAGAGGTCATCATAGATACTACTGGTTGATTACTTGTTTTCAGTTTTAGTGGGCTTTAGAAGATTTGTGATGAGAGTGAAGTCCACTGTTTTGTGAGCGATAACTGTAAACTTGCATGTTAGAATGTTGCAAAACTATGTCATAGAAGAAATAAACTACTTCCTCTGAAGAAATTTCATTAAATATCACAGAAGTTTCTAAAGAAAATCATTTCACTTCGGTAAAATACTGATGGTATGATAGTACTAGGTACAGTAATTTCACGACCATAAGGCGCACCGGACTATAAGGCATAACCTTCCAGAGTCGGCAACTTTCGCAACTTTGTTGATGATATAAGGTGCACTATTTTTTGCAGCGAGGAGCCATGCGGCACACAACAAAGTAACGAATTACTGGCAGGTGCTCAATTTGCAAACATTTTTCAAAGATCAGTGTAGCCTTTAAATGAAGCCCCAGGCACCCTCCCCATGTAGCGGGCCCCGGCACTCCCACCCACCTCCGGCGCAAGCTGGCATGGCTCCCAGCTCCCACCGCACGGCCGTGCCGCATCCCGGCTTCCCCTCAGCGCTTTCCCGCGGCGCTTTTTTGCCGCTTCTCGGCGCTTTCCTGCAGTGCTTTCTCGCCGCTTCTCAGCGCTTTCCTGTAGTGCTTCTCAGCGCTTTCTTGCAGCACTTTTTCGTTGCGTCTCGGTGCTTTCTTGCAGCGTTTCTTGGTGCTTCCCCGCGGCCGCGCCACTTCCTCCCCGCTTCTCCCCGGCCGGCGGCTGCACCACGTCCCAGCGATCCCCCACCCAGCAGCTGTGCCGGTTCCCAGTTTCCCCTGCCCAGCGACCGCGATTCCTGACTCCCCCCACACAGCCGCAGCTCCCGGGGGTCCCGGCTCAGCTCATAGATCGCACTTCTGGGTTTGCAAATTTCCGAACTTTGTCCATTATATAGGGTGCACCGGACTATTAAGGCGCACTTCTGGGTTCGGGGGAAAATTTTAGTCAAAAGGGTGCACCTTATAATCTTGAAATTACTGTAATTTAGATCCTTTTACTGCATTATAGTATTCAGGACAAAGAATTAAATGAGAGATTTAGTCAGAGACTCCCGATCTTAGACTTTAGAAAATCAGAAATATCCTAATCAGAGGTTTTCAGACTGATTTATGGAGTTAAGGATCTGCAAAATTTTAGAAAAGGCATTTTGAATATAAAACAAGGTAAAACCATAGAATAGTTTGGGTTGGAAGGGATGCTTGAAGGTCATGTAAGCAAATCCTCACCCTGCAATAAGCATGGATATTTGTGGCTTTCAGTTTATGGTTTAGTCTTAAAGTCAGTGTGGATAGTGTGAAATCTTGCCTGCAGACAACTCCCTATTGCCTATCAGCATGTGCTTTTTCTAACTTAAAGAATATATATTACATATTCTAAAACCTTATAAACAGGTTAAAGCTTCAAATTTTTATTTTCAGACAGATGATACTGACTGGGTGTGTGGCGTTTGCCCGACATGTTGGACCAACCCGTGTAGAAGCTGAACTTTTACCTCAGTGTTGGGAGCAGGTAACTGATTATTGTTTGCTTTATGCTCCAAAATTACAGTAATTTCACGATTACAAGCCGCACCTCATTATAAGCTGCAGCTCTGAGTGTTGGCAACGTTTAGGTCCTCGTCCATATATAAGCTGCACCGGATTATTAGCCACGCTTTCGTTCACAGTGAGGATCCGCGTGCAACTTTCACAAAGTTGCCAATTAGTAACAGAATCACAGGATCGTGGGGTTTGCTGGCTCACCTCAGGGCTGTACAGACTCGGCCCGCTCAGGGCTGCTGATGGGGCTGAGTGAGCCAGCTCAGTGCTGCTGCTTGGTGGGGCTGCTCAGGGCTGGCAGCCACTGCCGGGCTCACTTGCCCCTGCCTGCACCGCCAGCGCCAGGCAGGCTGGCCCTGGCCCAGCACTGCCACCGCCGCATTTGCTTCCCCCGGCGCTGCCTGCCTAGCCCCCGCCACATTCGCTCCCCTGGCCCAGCGCTGCCTCGCCTGGGCCGGGTGGGCTTGGCTTGGGGCTGCGACCGGCTCGCACTTCTGGGTTGGCAAATTTCAGACCTTTTTTTCATATATTAGCCACTCCGGATTACAAGCTGCACTTCTGGGTTCGGACCAAAACTTTAGTCAAAATGGTGGTGCTTATAATCGTGAAATTACTGTAGTTAAAATTTCTTAAATTTGAGTTTTATTTGTTAAAGGAGGAGGTTTTAGGTTTGGTTTTCAAAAAGATATTGGGATGTTCTTTGTTCTTATCATATATATTTTTATCTAACATTAAAAACACCTTAGAAGCAGAAAGCTTATTAAAGACTATCTGGAGATTTTAGTTATGTGCTTGCACATGAATAAGCTTGCTATGTTGAGTGTAGATAAGCACATGTTCATCATCAGTGTTAGGTGACATATGCTAGGTAGATACAGTTACAATTTTTACTATACCTTCCAGCCTGTTGGAAATAAATTTTCATTCAAAGATTTTATTTGCTGGTTTTTTTTTAATGTATTAAATCCCTGGGGTAGTGTCCACTCTTCAGCTAGTTTAAATTCTTAAACAGAAAATCAAAGACCAAAGTACTCACAAGCAAGTCTCTCATAGATGGGCACCTGTGAGATGAGTGTGAAGTTTATATGTTACTTCTAGAATCACAGTGATCTGTTTCACAGATCCTCCAAATTAATAGAAATAACAGAACAACCGAAGTGAAATGTTATTACTGTTTCATCTGAATCGTAGAAGCAGGGCAACATGAGTTCAGGTGAAAATGTGTTGTATTTTCCTACCACAGTGAAGGAAAGGGAGTTCATCATTGCTTGAAAAGACAATGAATAACTAAGCTATGACGGAGTGAGAATGCCTGATTTGATGGCAGTGTCTTTCTGGTCTGCTAGTTTCCTACTGTTCCTTGCATAACACAGTAATCTGTGTTTCACAATGAAGTCTAAGCTTTAATAGCCTTAATGCTTTCTGACAGTAGAAGTACGAATTATATGCAGCATTTGTGCTTGTTGTGAATCACTGATGTATCTGTTGATTAAGTGAAGGTCTCATGACAGCAGTAGTTTGAAAGGAACCATACAAAGAATTCTGTATTTTTGCCTAATTTTGTAAGCAACATTTTCTTTTGTTAGTCCTCGTGAAGTTTAAGCTATGCTTAAAAAAAAATCTCTTACCTCAGTAAGAGCACATTTTTCTCATCCGCTTCTTGGTAATTGCTGATGCAAAAGAGAAGCAAGGACAACTGTAAAAGTACAGCATATCAGACTGCCAAGTCATATGTCATAGCGTACCTACTTAATGCAATTTGCCAGACTTTGCAGTACTGGTACCAGGTCATTATTTTCTCCAGTTAAATACCAGCTGAATCTTACTGTCACCAGTCTTAAGTTTGAAAAGGAACCTTTAGTATAGACATGATTGTCTAGTTTTTGTAGTGGATATGTAAATCATGGAAAAGATGAATGCACTTGGTCTCCAACCAAAATCTGTTTACAGATGCAAAGGACTGGACTTTCAGGAAGTTCATCCTTTTCATTATGGCACTCACAGTTATCAGACTAGTCTTGGTAAACTTTCTGCCTGCTGTTTTTGCAGGTAAATTTTGATAACTGACCCAATTTAGTTGAAGGCTCTGTGAATGCTAAAAAGGTGACTCAAAACTACAGTACTTTCACGACCATAAGGCACACCAGACTATAAGGCGCACTTCTTTTTTTCGCCGCAAAGATCTGTGGCACATGCAACAAAGTAACCAATTAGTAACGGAATCCCGCGATCATGGAGTTTACGGGCAGATGCTCAATTTGCAAACGTTTTCACAGATTGACTTAGCCTTTAAACGCAGTCCCAAGCGCCCTCCCCGTTTGCGGGCCCTAGGACCTCCCGCCCGGCCCTGGCTGGTAAGGCAGGGCTCAGGGCTGCTGCGGCTCGTGGCTTCTGTGGCAGCCCACTCCCTCCCTCCCTACACTGCTCCGGCAGCCCCATGCAGCTCCGGGAGCCCCTTGGTGCCAGTCCTCAGGAACATCCCCCATTGCCACAACATTTTGTTAATTGTCAAGTGTGTTCTTGAAATGACATGAGCCAGATCCCTGAGCACTCAATGGTGTATCCCCATCAGGGCCCACAGACAAGTGTATGTCCAATTTCTTCTAATGTTTCCTGACCTGCTAGTTTTCTGCGAAAAGTCCTTCTTATGCCAGAGTTTGGTACGGATTTTAGGGACCTCTGACAATTGAAGGCTAGTCTTTCAAGATAGAGACAAAGGCGGTGAGTACTTCGATCTTTTTTCACAGTGAGATGGGTGCCTCACCAAGGCTATACATGGCATAGCAAGAAAGAAATAGTTGCACCAAATGCTGCATATCCTATTTTATCTGACAGCATCAAAAAATTCACACTTCTCTCAGGATTTAACTGTAGACTTTTTAAAATTCACTAAGTATGGAAACACTTCATTGTTTCATTGTACAACCATCATATGGGCTGCTAAAGCAGGCTCCACCAGAATGCAGACTTGATTCTGAAGTATCAATATTAAATATTAAATTGGTAAATTGGCAGAATTCTCAAGCAACTTTTTGAGTAGAAAGGGGAAGTTGAACAGGATCAAGAGGTTCTTGGTAATATGAATTGTTTTTAGAGGTGTGACATTTATGCTGGACTTGAGAGCAGAATTGTAATAACATGCAAATGTGTTTAGACTTCTACAGGTGTCTTCTTTTGACTCTGATTGCTCAGCAGGACCTGGGCAGCTCTTCTACACTGCTTGGCTCAGAGCACTAGAGGGCACTTGTGTAGCTCTTGAAGGAACAGGGCTCCTGAAAGGCTTCAGAAGACAAAGTATTTCATGTCATGCCAGTTCAGGAGTTACACAGATTCTTGAGAGTACAGCAGCCCATACACTACTTTCCTCTTTACTGCGTATATGTACATGCTTCTCATACATATGTGCTTCTCTGACTCTTTTCCTACTATAAACTCTGTCTTATAGGACAGTTGCCTCACCTTTATGCTTCAGTACAAGAATTTGAGGCCTCTTAGTATCCAGGTGCAACTTCCATGAATTCAGTCAGTGTTTATTAAAGAGGTGCAGACACATCTCTCTGTTGCCGTTCATTCTAACCACATTTTGAATGCTGGTTACTGCAAAGCAAATAGTCTGTTTCTCTTTACCAGATCAACCACAAATACCCAGAGCGACGGCTACTGGTAGCAGAATCCTGTGGAGCTCTAGCACCTTACCTTCCAGTAAGTACTAATAGACTGCAAATACCTGCCAGGGAAAGCAAGGTAGAAATCTGATGCATAATGTAAACATCCTGTATAATTTTAAACATTTTCAAGTATCTATGTTATGCACAGACAGTCACATTGTCTTCTACTTTATGTCACACATGAGATTCACTAAGTCACTTGAAGGAGGAAATAGTTTGTTATGAAGAAATACAGGTTAATCTATCTATAAAATATTTCTGAAAACAATATGAATACTCATTTCAGTAAAAATGCAGTAAAGATAATTAGGACCAATTAAGGAAAGAGTCTATGGAAAAAGAATTGGCACACAACTGTAGCATTCTTCAGACACTGTGGAATGTTACATCAGGAGTGCTGCCAGTTACAAGAAGCAGCAAAATTATGTCAGTGATAAACTAGAATTTGAAGAGTCAGAGAAAGGGTGGGGGGAGGGAACCTAAATTAAAACAAAGTTGCTTCAATTTAGCAATGCAGGGATTAGTTTTAAGTCTAGGCCTATAGTAGTTTTACTCCTGTTAGATATTTCTGGCTCCATGTGAATGAAAGGACCTTAGTTCTGTGCTTAGGCAAAAGTCTCTCTAATGAAGCCACTGACATTTTATATTCATTCATCTTCTGTTGTGAAAACTGAATGTATAATATTCATAAAGGAGTTTATGGTTGGCGGAAGGGATTTTGTTAGTGAACTCTAATAAAAGTGGAAGCTTTTTATACTAGTTGACATAAACCCACATTACTTGTTTCACTGGATTTAACAAATATGTTTTTCATTTACAAACAGAAAGAAATTCGTAGTTCATTAGTACTTTCCATGCTGCAACAAATGCTAATGGAAGATAAGGCAGATCTGGTACGAGAAGCTGTGATCAAAAGCCTTGGCATCATTATGGGCTATATTGATGATCCTGATAAATATCAACAGGTATAATTTGGTTTGGATTTTGTATGTATAAAATGCTTTATGTAAATATTTCATGAATAATTAAGGGAGTTGTATAATAGAGGGTTGTTTAAAGTCCTTTTTTTTATTAATTCTTCCCAGATATTTTTTTAAAAATATTATTTATATGTATGTTGATTTTACTATATCACCAGGACATAACAGAAAAACAAGTAGCATTAGAATTTCAGGTGTATTAGAGCACTGAAGCTGCTCTAATAGTTCCTAATATGCCTTTAAGAGCATACCACTTCACTGCCCACCTGATATTATCAGTCAGTTTGATATCATCACTAACACAGATTCATTTGCTACAACAAAGCCTACCTGTATTTCAGCTTAATGCTGCCCAGTAATGTTTCAGATAAGTGAAAATAAAGAACTTTCTCTTTGAGTTTTTGAAGACAGAGTGATAAAATGTGTATATCAATTTTTGGGAAATAATTGCCTTCTTGACTGTTTTTTACCAGGGTTTTGAACTGCTGCTTTCAGCATTAGGAGACCCTTCAGAACGTGTGGTTAGTGCAACACATCAGGTATTTTTACCTGCTTATGCTGCCTGGACAACAGAACTGGGAAATTTGCAGTTCCATCTTATACCTACACTGCTTAGTAAAATTGAAAAATTGCTCAGGGTATGTACTCAGCTACATTGGAGAATTTTCTTTGTATTCTATACTGGTACTTTTGAAGAAGAAAAAAAAAAAACAAAAAAACAGAAAAAACACCAAAGATCCCCCAAACTAAATATATTCTTTTTTTAATACAGTTTTGTTTTATTGCCTAATAGCATTTGTCCCATGTTTAAATTTTGTAGATTTTAGTGAACGGCAGTTTTTATTAAACAAGCAGGAAAAGTAGATTTGACTGGTTAGGTTAGGTAATTTCCAGTTATGATCCAGTTTGCACATTTCATTTGATAGATACCTCAAAAGTTGTGGAAAAATTGGGTACCTCATAAGTGTCTAACACACTGAAAGAAGATGCTTGTTTTCAGGGTACAGGTGACTTGTTTATTCCATTTAGATGCCTTGGTCTCTGAGGCAAAGGATCCATATTTCCAAAATGTGGTGAAAAATGTTATTTGAAAATATCAGTCTGTTCATCAGCATGAACTGCTCAATGCCAAAGAATCTTTTGAGTAGTAGTGACTTAAAAGTGACAAAATATGCTTATGCTTAGGCTAGATTGCTTTATAATTAGTGTGTCTGGAGAGAAGCTCATCACAGATGTGTTGATGGCTTGCCAGGGAATGCATACCTGAGGAACACATCATCCAAACTGAAAACTTCCAAGTTAACGTCCTATTTGTTTCAGGAAGGAGAACATGGCTTGGATGAACATAAGCTCCACATGTATCTGTCTGCCCTGCAGTCTTTGATTCCTTCACTGTTTGCACTGGTGCTACAGAATGCACCTTTTACAAGCAAAGCTAAACTTCAGGGAGAAGTACCACAAATAGAAGGTAATTGATTAATTTCCGATACATGGATTTTTTTTTCATATTGATCAGCCTTTAAGTAATGCTTCCTTTTTTCACCCCTTGCTATGCTTGAGATACTTGATCATCACAAAAAAAATCATCCATTTTTCTCTACTTGTTATAAGAAGCTTTTAGACAGCAAAGCCATTTTTAATTGTACTTCCTAAAGGTTTCTAAAGAACTGATTTCCATTAATAGCCAATAATAGCTCAGGAAGGCTGGCTTCAGTTTTAGTTAATTCTTACAAATTTATGGAGTGGGAAAAACACAGCATAATGCAGCAGCATCACCATCTGTTATCTATCTGTGTAATATACTAGAAGACCATCCCATTCCTGGCAGTATTCAAGGCCGGGTTGGGTGGAGCTTTGAGCAGTGGAAGATGTCCCTGCCCATAGTAGTATGGTTGGAACTGAGTGATCTTTAAGGTGCCTTTCAACCCACCAAACTGTTCTATGACTGAAGAACCTCTTGGTGAAGTTGTCCTTAGATCACCAATTCTAGCCTGTGGAGTATTTTCTACTGTTGCAAATACTTTTTAAAGATGTTATTGGTAACACCTGCCACATGCTGATGATAGTGCTGTGTGCGAAGACGTAAAAAAAGAATAACAAAGGAGAATTTGGATAGTAGCTAGTGGTACATTACTGTCTGAAATGTTAAACATTCCATGGTAAGGCTCGTTTAACTGACTTGAGTAATTTGAAGATGAGCACTTTTTTCACAGAGTGGTAACTACATAAATAAGGAATTCCAAAATTTCAGCTTTGCCCCCCTTCTCCAGGCTGAACAAACACAGCTCTTTCAGCCTTTCTGCATAGGAAAGGTTCACGTTTTTGTAGCACTCCTTGGGACTTGCTCCCACAGGTCCATGTCTTTCCTGTGCTGGGGACCCCAGAGCTGGATGCAGCACTGCAGGTAGGACCTCATGAGAGACAGAGCAGAGGGGTAGAATCACCTTCCTCATCTTGCTGGCCATGCTTTTTTTTGGATATAGCCCAGGATTGTGTTGGCATTTGGTCTGCGAGCAAATACTGCTGGGTCATGTCCAGTTTTATCACTGCCAGAACTCCACGCCTGCTCTCAATCCCTTCATACCCCCCAGCCTGTATTGATACTGGGCATTGCCCTGACCCAGGTGCAGAAGCTTGCACTTGGCCTTGTTGAGCCTCATGACGTTCCCATGGGTCCATTTCTCAAGCTTGTCCAGGTCCCTCGGATGGCAGCCTGTCTCTTAGGTGTGTCACTGCACCACTAGCTTGGTGTCATCTGCAAACTTGCCAAGAGGGCATTCCATCCCTTTGTGTCATTCGTGAAGATAGTGAACATTACTGGGCCCAGTATGGACCCCTGAGAGGCACAACTTGTCAGTGATGTCCATCTGGACATTAAGGCATTGATCACTGTCCTCCAGATGTAAGCATCCAGTCAATGCCTCATTCACTGAAAAGCCAATCTATCAGATTAATATTTCTCCAGTTTAGAGAGGATGTTTTGGCAGACTGTCAGAGGCCTTACAGCAATCCAATCCAGATAGGTGACATCTGTAGCTCTTCCCTGTTCACAGATGTAGTCAATCCATCATAGAAGGCCACTAGGTTGGTAAGGCAGGGTTTGACCTTGGTCAAGCTGTGCTGGCAATAATAATAACATAATCTCCCTTTATTTTCTCTTTTTAACTGAGAGTTATATAATCTCTTCAGAGAATATTTTAACTCACTGATTTTTAAAAAGCAAATTGATAACCTTGTAGACAAGGCACTTAATGAGTTTCACAGTTTCTTAGCTGTTGGTTCTGACATCACCTCCATAGTATTTTCATCTTCTTTCATTCACGGTTGCTTGTTCTCTGCTGTTAGTCACTAGGTTTCCCCGACCTGTGTCACCTCTTCAGGATGTCGCCATCATCATTGGAAGCCGAGAACAATTGGCGGTGCTGTTGCAACTGTACGACCATCAGCTAGAACATGAGGGCACCACAGGCTGGGAGACTCTGCTATGGGTAGTCAATCAGCTGTGAGTTAATTTCTCTTTGACACATTTTAAAATTAGATATCCTAAGTTAATAGTTTTGAAGCATAGTCATGTCTAACAATTCCTGAATATAAGAATGCTAAGAATGATTGCATTTGAGAATTATTAAAGAGGAAAACTTTTCATTTATTTTAAGCATTTTAATTTTCATGCTGAATTGCCTTTAATTTTATTCAGAAAATATCAAGTCTAGCAGAACATGTAGGTATCTATTTGCTCTGTAAACCTGTTTCTTTTGGTTTTGTGTCAGTATAGTTAATTCTCTTGTGAAGTAAAGATTGCTGTGTTCTGATTATCTCATGATAGCAACAGATATTTAAAAATATGGGTTGGATTTTTCTGGCTCTTAAACTCTTCTTTGCTTTCTTCATGGGTCAGTAATTGTACCAAAGATGTAGCTTGTTGTATTAGAGCCAGTAGTGCTTTGTATTTGCATGTATTTATAAATATAAACAGTAAATGTATACAAATGTAAATGGACAAAAGTAAAAAAATCAGAGTAGTGTTTAATATCCTTTTGTTTCCTGTTTCTTTTAGACTACCACAGCTTATAGAAATAGTTGGCAAGATCAATGTAGCATCGACTGCCTGTGTCCATGAGTTCTCTAGATTTTTCTGGAGACTTTGTAGGACATTTGGGAAAATTTTTACAAACACTAAGGTAAGATATTGCCTTAAATGCTCTGCATAAAGAGTACCTTGATAGCATGTATTCTCTATGTTTACGGTATGTTGGAACACCCATACTTTGTGAACATTTATATTTTCATGTCACACTGATGCTTTTCTATAAGTACATTTAAACCTGCTATTTTTAGAGCTCTGTTTGTGTCCTTTTCTGGTTTTGGTTATTTTGGAATGGCCTTCTCATCTTGCACAACCAGGGACATTTTTTTTTTCATTTTTAAACCATATTATTCATATTTCCTTTATGAATGACAGAGAGAATAGGGGAGATTGTCCTAATTCTGGTTATTTAACAATTTTCTTTCTTCAGAGCAGCATACTGTTCTCTCTTTGCACTGTATATAAGTACTTCAGCTTTACTTGATTAAAAAATTTGAAGTTGATGCCTTCCTAGCCTGAAATATCTTCTGTAGGTGGTATCTAAACTTTTTTTAATCAAAGAATTATATACTTTTTCTCAATAAAATAACTTGTGAATATAATTTTGAAATACTTCAGGGGAAGTTGTCAAACATGAGATAAAAGATAAAACTCTGTATAGCAGTACATGCTACCTCCAGAGAGGGGATTGTTGTTGTTTTGGGGGATTTTTTTTTCTTGGCATTGTTTTGCAATTCTTTTTATTTTTCTAAGTTAATTGACACTGATAACAGGTTTTCTTACATGGGATTCATCATCCTTTGCATAGGTAAAACCACAATTCCAGGAAATCTTAAGACTGTCTGAGGAAAACATAGGTAAGTAGCTTTTTACTAAAATAAACTGGTCTTAACTGCAACAGGAAAAAAAATTTTCCATCTCTTGTTCAAGTAACATTTTCAGACTGCAGTTATCTTTGTGAAATGTTGAAAAATCTAGTCTTAATCTTAATGGAACACTGTGAAGTTGTAGACTGTAAGATTAAAAAAAAAACCTCAGTTCCAAATACCCCTTGAGTATTATTTCAGCCTGTTTGTGTATACACGCATATATATGCCTATAAATTCTTCATGTACAGTAATTTCACGATTACAAGCCGCACTGACTATAAGCCATATCTCTGGGTGTCAGCAACATTTTCTTCTTTGTTCATACACAAGCCGCACCCAATTATAAGCTGCTCTGTTGTTCGCAGGGAGGACCCGCGTGTAACAAAGTTGCCAAATAGTAACAGAATCGCGGGATCGGGATGTTTACTGGCTCAGCTCAGCCCACTCGGGCTGCCGACGGGGCCGGGTGGCCCAGCTCGGCGCTGCCACTCTGCGGGGCTGCTCAGGGCTGGCTGCCACTGGGCTCACTTGCCTCGGCCCAGCACTGTCCCGCAGTGGCAGGGGGGCGCGGATCCCACCGGCACCCACAGCAGCAGCAGCAGGCGAGGATGGGAGCCCCCCGCCTTCCCCCTGGGCCACGGGGATGGCAGCACGGAGCCCCCTGTCTCTCCCCCGGGCTGCACTGCCTGAAGGAGGGAGCTCTCCGCCTTCCTCCCGCCCACCCCGTGCATGGAGCCTGGCTCCACCCGCCGTGAAACAGAGAAATCAATTTGTAACAATCACATAAAGCCAGGTTTTACTGGCAGGTGCTCGGCTCGGCACCCTGGCTGGCACTTCCAGAGTTGGAAATGTCTGAAAATTATTCGCATATTAGCCGCCCCTGAGTGTAAGCCACATTTCCAGGGTAGGAGCAAAATTTTAGTCAATATGGTGCGGCTTGTAATCGTGAACTTACTGTATCTATAAAAAGGTGTTTAAATCTATAATACTTAAATACACACATGTAAGTCTACTATATATAATATATATGTTCTCTACTCCTATGGATATATAAAACCTCAATTCTTCATTGTGTTTCATTAGATTCCACAGCAGGTAATGGAGTGCTAACAAAAGCCACAGTTCCCATCTATGCAACAGGGGTCCTTACATGTTATATTCAGGTAGGTTTGGGTTTCTGTTTCATTGTTAAATGTATAATAATAGTGTGTGAAACTTATTTTTAAAAAAATTCCTAACCATCACCATGTTCATTGAAAGCTTGCTGTTCTTGTGTAGTGAAGATAGGTACATGAATGGACAGCTGTAAATACAATTACAAGCAAAGTTTTCTAGTCAGGTGGTGATGCACATTTAGATTGTGTGTTACCACGTCCCTCTACCGAAACTCTATTAATGTTACTCCTGAAACAGGTTCTTGGCCATTTAATTCGTATCTTTGCAAACATCATGGTGCAAAATTTACTGAAAGAGGTAAATTGCCATTTGAAACCTAGTTGGAGTGTTAAAATTTTAATGTTACCTAGCACTAAAACAAACACATTATAAATATTACCTAATCCTCCTGCAATGAGTAGTCAAGTTCTAGCATATACATATTTTAGAGGAAAAAACATTCTTCATAATATCACAGATTTTTTAGTGGGTTGTGACTTACAAGCTTTCAGGAGTTTTAATGTTGCTTAAGTACTATTCTTAAAAGTTTCTTTAATAAAAGAATTTATACATGAGTATGTGCTTAATTGATGAAACACAATCTCTTTGTGTGTTTGCTTTGAAAGGCTCTTGTTCTTTAACCACATTTTTGAAGTCCCTAAGAAAATTGTTACATGCTTAATCTCGTTTGTTCTTTTCCATAGTTTGTCTCCTCTGCAGCTGTAGGTTGCCATCACAATCTCAGCAGTCCTTCCTGCACATTCATCACTGTACTCCCTTCTTGCCTTCTTTCAGGAAGAAGACCGCAAGCTGTTAGTTGGATTCCTAGAAGATGTAATGACCATGCTTTCACTGTCCCATGCTCCTCTTGATAGCCTGAAAGCTTCCTTTGTGGAACTAGGGTAAAGAATATACCTGTGGGTTAACTACTTCTAAAATACAGTAGAAGCTTTTATTAAAAGCTGCTAATCTATCTGTAATTTTAAATAACCGTGATGCTTTGGGTGAATAAAGGATATACTCGCTTTTTTACCCTGGTGTAAATGCAATTTCTAGATTAAAAATGCAACTGTAAAATAAAATAATCTGAAGTGTAAAAGAGAAACACCAAAATCCAAACAACATTTTCCACAAAACCCATTGAGAATACAGTGGAAATTAATTTTGTTTACCATACTATTGTCATTTGTTCTAGGTATGCATTTGCATTCAATATAGTAATTAATTGAAAACTATGCTCTTAAAGTTGACCTTGGGGTTAATTAACTTTAAAATGTTGCATGTTTTTCAGAATGAGATGAGTATTTTGTATTCTTCATAAAGGATAAATGCTGGAGTTTTAGATTTGTTTAACAAGGAATTCTTAAGACTGCATTTTTTAGGTAAAGAACATATCCAGGGCTTGAGAGAATTTTTGTTTGATCAGTTGCCCAACTGTTTTCTTCTAGTGCAAACCCAGCATATCATGAGCTACTGTTAACTGTTTTGTGGTATGGAGTTGTCCATACTTCTGCTCTTGTTCGATGTACAGCTGCTAGAATGTTTGAGGTAAGTGTTATCCAAACTGTTTTTCACCTTTTAAAAACTAGAGTTAATTTTTTAAAACAGGGGTCAATCAGACAATGTTGCTACATTCTTAATAATTACAAAGAAATAAGCTGTGTACTGTGGGATGGAGCAGGAGGTCGTTGTTCAGTTGTTTCTGTATCTGTTCTCTGTTCAACAGCACATCTTTCTATAGGTCATAGGCATCTCTGAATTCTAACTTCTGCTTTTGCTATTCAACACATCATCAGTAGTCTAATATACAACTTACCGTTTTCAGTAGGTCTTATGTATTCTCATACAATGCACTTGCATTGTAATTCAAACTAGTTTTCTTTGTACCAGATATGGTGGTGAAGACACACATGTAACCAATTTTGTATTTTTTGTGAAAATTAAAAGAATTTTAAAAGAATTTACAGTTACTTTACTTGCCTCATAATGACAGCTTTGTTTTCCCCTTAACATCTATACATTTTCATCAGAATAAAAACTGAAATGTATACCTAGTAAATTTGCTTTTATTTTCACATCATGCCTTAGTTTCATCAAATGTTCATTTTAAAAGGCGTATGCAAAAACTCGGGGACATACTGCATTGGCTGAACAAAGAGAGAACTTTTTATTCTTGGCCTGTTAAAAACATATTTCTAATCACCATTACTTCTTCCTTCTCTTTTTTTGTGCATTTCTTCCACATTTGTCTTGTTTGGATAGCTTTGGAGGGGACCTCTAGCTGAACCTGACATCTTGTGTCCATTTGCAAAAGCAAACCTGAAGTTTGCCTCTGAAAAAAAGAGCACTTAACATATCAATCAGCTTTCTTTAGTGACACTCTGCAAGTCAGAGCAGAGATAGCAGTAAACAACCACATCAAGCTCCATCCTGAGACTTCAGCTGAAAACATCCAACAATGTCCTTTTCTTCTGGGATTTTTTTTTGTTGTTGGTTTTCTGTGCTTTTCTTGTTGTTGTTGTGACTGTTTGTTTTGGGGGTGGTTTTTTTGCCCCTCCTTTTAAAAAGAAAATAGCAATTTTTGGACACCTTTAAAGTCTATTTGCATGTTTTCCCTCTCACAAAAGCATTTTTTAATATCCTATTTGTAATAATAAGCTTTTTCCCCCCCTAATAAACATTAGCCAAACATGTGGAAGACCTCAGGTACAACAGGCTGTAGTCCTGGTTGCAGCTTCTTTTCCAATTCAGCTGCATGGTGATTATTTTTAGGCAGTCTATGCATGTTATTTCCTATCTTGATTCTTAGCATATTTCAATTTTTATCAAAGCTTAGGCAGCTTTCTTTTGAGTGCTTTTCTTCTTGAATATAGTAGCATATTTCTATTATATTTATACATGGTGCTATGTAAACTTTGGAAGCCACCTCTGTAAAGAGGTAGTAATAGCTGATTTCACTACTGGAAGATTCCATCACTCAAGGAATTTCTGTATCCTCAGAGGCTGCTGCATGGCAAAGCCCAGTGATTAGATAGTAGGATGAAGAGTAAGTGTATGACCTGCAGGACATCTATGTGGGCACAGAGGCTGCAGGCCCAGCTGCTTTACCAAACCTTTACAGTCTGTTAAGGATTGGAAGGACACAGAAGTGTCCTTCTCATTCACTTCTTTGGGGCAGGGAGCTTTGTGCTACCATTTTTAAGCTGTAGTATATATAAGTAATGATTTAGAGGAATAAAAAAAAAAAAAAAATTTACGTTGTCTGTTTCACTGTAACCTTACATGCTGCTACATGGCTTTGCCCATCCAGCTGTTCCTGTTGCTTCTGTATTAATGTTTTTAGTCATCAGCTTTCCATTTGAATGTTGATGCAAACAGATTTGATTGCTCTGATTTGAGTGTGAAGCACATAGTTATACATAAGCTTTTTTTGGTCTGTTTGGGTTCAGGGCTAGGGACACATCTTCAGAATGACACTTGTATTATAAAGCATGTTTTATTTTCTGTATGATGGAATGCATCTGTTCACCATGCTTTACCATACTTAGAAATGTGGCAGACCAGACAGGAATGAAGCTGAGATCACTCTAAATTATTTACTAATTATACAAATCCCAAGTGTTTGGGGTTTTCTTTTTTTTTTTTCAAAGCACTGTATAACTGCTAGGCTTTTCTCTAAATGAAGGTTGGTAAAAAAAAACCTCAAGTCCCTGTTTGTCCAAGATTGAAAATTGTAAGAATTCTCTATTTTAATAAATGTGAAAATTAGTAAAGCTATATATGAGAGTAAAACCATTATAAGCAAACTGTGAGCTATGTCCTTAACAGCTGTTTGAAGAGTAGCCCATGAACTCAACAGACTGGCACTTGGAGTTGTTGCCAATGTAAATAATTGTGAAATATATTAATGTTAAAATGTTGTAGTTGAACTGATGTCCTGATACTTTCTGAATAATAAGTATAGGATGTTGCAACTTTGCCCCTCCAGGTGCTTTGCTTTGCAGCAATAGTGTCTTGTGTTCTGACATGGCTTCTCCCTCTTTTTCCTTCTCCAGTACAGTAATTTCACGACTATAAGGCGCACCCTTTTGACTAAAATTTTCTCCC
>PYHW01010392.1:1988602-1999035 GCA_013186435.1 Turdus rufiventris | reverse complement strand
AGCTGGGGGCGGAGCCTCGCTTAAAAAAAAAAAAAAGTGCGCCCTATAGACGGGTGCGCCTTATCTGATCTACAATGTTGCAATTTTTACTGACTCACGGGGGGTGCGCCTTATAGTCAGGTGCGCCTTATGGTCGTGAATTTACTGTAATTGTCTGTGAGGCCACACTCTGTTCCATGATTGTGTGCACTCATGCATGCACACACAAATGTTGATTTATAGGAACACCTGCTTTATAATAGAAGCTTCTGAAAAGTTGATGCCGATCTTTCACAACTTACAGTGATTTCACGACTATAAGGCGTAGCGGATTGTAAGGTGCGCTTCCGGGTGTCGGCAAATTTCCGAACTTCTGCCCGTATATAAGGCGCACTGGACTATAAGGCGCACCTTTTTTTTTTTTTTCAGCGAGGATCTGCCGCCGGCTCCCCCCACGCAGTTGCTGCCCACAACCATGCCTCCACCCGGCTACCGCAGCCCTGCCGGCTCCCCTCGCGGCTCACACTTCCGGGTTGGCAAATTTCCGAACTTTGTCCATATATAAGGTGCACCGGACTATAAGGCGCACTTCTGGGTTCAGGCCAAAATTTTAGTCAAAAGGGTACACCTTATAGTCATGAAATTACTGTACTTTGGTTTAAATTCAGAGTTGGTAAAGCAGGAATGCTCTAACAAATACCAGAACATAAAATCTTCCCTAGTTAGAGGATGTAAATACTGCCTGGTTTTGGTACTGATATACTGACAAGTACTTCTTTTCCCAGGGGAATAGCTTAGAATTTAATTTGTGTTCATTATGCAGTGAGAGTAATCAGAATATACCTAAATATTTTAAAGACATTTCATATTTCTCATATAAACTTACTGATAAGATTTTAATATTTATTTCCTAAAACCAGCAAATACACGTACACTTCCTTACATGAGACAGAAAATGGGAATATCTAAATTTTCCTCTGTTTATTAATGAAGACAAAACCCACTGTTTTTTTGAATATGAAAAAAATTTGCAACTTGGTTTGAAAATTAGTAGGTCTTCATATGAAGAAAGCATGTAAAGGGCATTTGCAACATGTGCAGCAAATGCTTGTGCATAACTACATAGGTAATGTAAAAAAATCACCTAGGAACATCTGCATTCAAGCAACTTTGTTGTGTTCATGGATAGTGAATTTTACTGTAATTTCAAACTTTTAATGTTTGGGATGCACTGCAACAAATATCTCTTTCTTAGTTTGCAAAAAGACTTGAGGAAATACATTTCATGGATAGTTCAAGGATTCTCCATTTTCTGCCTGCACAGACCAGCATGCATACTGCTTGAATGGTTGTTAAATATCAGGGAGTCCTGAATGACTTTCAGGAAAACATTTTGGCATCTGGGAAGGTGCTTTTTGTCTCATTGTGAAAGTTGTGAGAGGTATCACTTGGTATGGGGAAATCTACGCACATTTGGCTTAGTCAGGACTTCTGTGTTGCATGTGACAGCCACCTACTATGATAAATATTGTTGTGTTGAGTTAGGAACAGCATTTACATGAAATTGTCCGATTCAAATTGACATTGCTTTAGTACTTAATTATACATAACCTTATTTATAATTAAAATAGTATCTGAAATAAAACATGCAGTTACTTGCTAAAGGTTTGAGTTCAAGTTTTAAAATATCTGAAAATAAAGAAAACATTGTATTGTTGAATTTGTCATGTTTGTGCTGATTGCCAGACCACTTTAGCTTTCTTCACGCCTTTGCATTTATGAAGCTCTAGTGTAGCAGTATTTGCTTAGCTTCTAATTTTGGTTTGCTTTTTGTGTTTTTTCTTTCTCTCTCTTGGTTGTGCCGTTCTTCTTCCCATGATACTGTGCTCGCTCTTTCCGTGCATCACCTGTGATACCCCCCTGCTCCGACCATTCAGCTGTTGGTGAAGGGGGTACATGAAACTCTGGTAGCTCAGAGAGTTGTTCCTGCTCTCATTACTCTCTCCAGTGACCCTGAAATGTAAGTTCCCTGACTGTCTTATATACCTAGCATCCCTCTTAACACTTAGAAAGAAGTAACCATCAGTTATGTCTCTAAATCTACTTGAACAAAAATTGAATTACTTTTAAAGGAAAGTAACCTGTAAATCATTTATTTCTAAATGAAAAAGTTTACTGCAATACCTAGAATTAAACTGTTTTAAAATGCTGAATAAACTTTAAATAGAAAACTTAAATCCATGTAATTTAATTTTTGTTTTCTATATTTAATCGTGTTCTCAGTTTTCAAATTTGCTTACATCATTTCTAGCAGAAAGCTAGATGCTACTATTCTGTAATGCTATCAGTTTTGCTACTGCAAAATTAAGTATCATCTGCATTAATGAAATGCCAAGGAGTTTTGGCTGCGTCTTATTTCTGATAGACAACCGTGGCACTTCATTTCCTGGACATTCTGATGTGATATTTCTTTCAAGCTAAGGAGGGATGCTTTGCTAATCTCACTAACAACTTGTTACTAACAGATGCTCCAGCATGAATAGTGTCTTAGTGGCTTTAATGTCTTGTGTGGGTGACTAAACCAAGAACAACCCCAAGAGTCTGCCTGCCCATCCTCAGTCACAGCTAACCCAGTTCTTCAAGTTTACCAAAGCGTTTTTTATTGCATGTTGACTGGTTTACAGCTGACTCTTCGAGGCATGAGTGAAGCATTAGTTGACAAGCGGGTTGCTCCGGCCCTTGTTACCTTGTCCAGTGATCCTGAATTGTGAGTTTCAGACTGAGACCTTGAGTTATTCCTGGTCTGATTTTTCCTGGTCTGCCTTTTTTTTTTTCTTTTTTTTTTCTCTTTCATCATTACTAGAAACTAATGTAACTTAAAAGTACTAATTATGTAATTTTTATTTAAATCTTTTTATTCTTGGTGTTGAATACATCTTAAAGACCCTATTCTTCCATTGTAGTTCAGTAAGGATTGCTACAATCCCTGCTTTTGGGACCATCATGGAAACTGTTACACAGAGAGAGGTAAGGCAGCTATTGAGCTATTGTCACTTGTGGTTTTGTAGCATAAGAAATGGATGATTTTTTTAATAAATCCAGAATAAAAGGAAGGGCAACTCCAACTCAAATTCTTTCTTTCTTTGTCATAGTCTCTTCCAAAGTGCTTGTGCTTTCCGGTTTTGCAATGGCTTTTTTTTTTTCTTTCTTTTTTTTTTTTTTTTTTTAAACAAACCAGCCCTTATAACCAGTAAAAACATTTCCTTCTAAATCTCAACCAAACATAAACAAACAGAGACAGATAAGTAGAGGGGGAGGCCTGTGCTTGAAGATGGGAAATCCCATGCTCAAAATGTTTCTTAAAACCTTCTCTAGTACAGTTGTGAAATCTAACTCCATTATTTCCAGCTGAAATAGTTCTATTTTAAAATGGTGACCAAAACCATCTTGTACACTATTGTACGATTGTATATTGTGCTATTTTACTTGCTTTAGGGTATCCTGCTTCACTCCCAAATACTCTAGAAGAGCACAAGACTCGTATTGTTCCAATCTTACCTGCTGGCTTAGCCCTTAGTGTCCAAGATGGCTCTGAAAGACAAGACATTAGCAAAGTATTCCTTGAAGATAATGTAGAGATGCAATTCCTCCTTGTTTTTTTTGTTAAATAGTGATACTATGGTAGTAGATGAGAATTCTGGAGACAGTCAGAATTCTGCTATAAGCAGTACAAAACTGGATTTTGTTTCATATAACAACTGTGCAATCTAATTTCTTCTGTAAGTCCTTGCAGCTTTTTGCAGAGTTTGCATTCTTCCCGTAATTTCAACATATTCTAAAAGAATGTGTTTGAGGAAATGTGAGTAATGTGAGTCAAGTCAGTGATGACTCACATGTACTTGGAAGATGGAAAAGTTAGAATTTTGTAGCTTGGAATGCATGCCTATAATCAGTTGGGAAGAGTATTGTTTTGTTACTGCACAGAAATTACTGTATCCATTGCACTAATTATAATGAGCCTTTGAGTACAGAGGCGATAGCACCTTCCAAAATGTATCATAAAATGTTATTTTTTCAACTTTGAATCCAAATTGAATACCGATCTCATCTTATTTTCAGTTTTCTAGCCTTAGTTGAAGAAATCTTTTTAATTCCGTTGATTTTGTGGTGGTTACTTTTACATCTCTCTCCTCTTAAAAAATTTCATCTAACATTACAAAATTAATTGAGATTGAGATACGTTACAAAAAATGCCATTAATTGATTTCTAATTAAACAGGAAAACTTGTTATTAATACTAAGAGGGAAATTGTAATAGCAGGTAAAAGAGTGTATCAGACTCAAGGAAACCTCAGGAGGAAAGATCAAATATATGGGAGCCTATATCTGTTGTTAAAAGATTTATCAGATTAAAACCCTGGTAACAGTCTTTAAAACATAGAGGTGCATTGAAGAGTTAGAAACATCCTGTTAGAAGAAAATCTGTAAATTAGAAGAAAGTCCACAATCTGTCATCTGAAATGCAGAAGATTGTAAACATACTCTGAACTAATCATAACAATTTCTAGCATCTTCATTCTTTTGTGCTTTTTCTGTTTCTCTGGGAATACTTAAGCTTCTGGAGAGAGTAAAAATGCAGCTGGCATCTTTCTTGGAGGACCCTCAGTATCAAGACCAACATTCTTTACATACAGAAATCATAAAAACTTTTGGAAGAGTTGGACCTAATGCTGAGCCCAGATTTAGAGATGAATGTAAGTTGCATCCATGGGAAGATGCAGTCTTCCTCTCTCTGTCCAAAACCTAATAGGTATGCTGGTTACATTGATGGGGTTTTTCTTTCTTTTCTGTGAACTGTTATTATTTCTAAGATACTCCAAGATACCTTTTTATTTTAGGTGGTGCTACCACAAATTTTTATTTCAAGTTTGAGTCAATCCATTCAATTTGCAAGGGCAATCCCATCAAAAGCAAATGTTTGCAGTTCTTATTCTATGCTGATGTGTGAAGTTTCAGGTGCCTGCAGTTGCCACATAGCACCTGTTGAATGCTAAATAAGTCTGTGAAAAGCAGTTTCAAATACTTACTCCTGTATTTGATATTCCAGTTGTTATTCCACACTTGCACAAGTTAGCCTTGGTCAACAACCAGCAGTCTGTTGATTCGAAGAGACTGGATATCGCTACCCACCTGTTTGAGTCCTACAGTGCTCTTTCCTGTTGTTGTATCCTTTTTTCAGGGGAAGTTTAGCTGTTGTTTCTCTGGTGGTGAGAGAAGTTTAGTATTAGAGAAATATAAAGTTTGTCTTTGAATCTGTGATGTAAAACATGTCTATTCAGCATAAGAGAGAGGTTTTCAGAGATGGTGACTGTCATGGATTAGCTGGACACCAGGTGCCCACCAAGACACTTTCATTCCCCTCCTCAGCAGGATGGGTGACGGTGGGGGACAAAATTGGGTGGAGGAAAAATTCATGTGTTAAAATCAGGGCAGCTTAATAAAGCATAAGCTATGCATGGAAGCAAAGCAAAACAGAAAATTTGTTCTCTACTTTCCATTAGTAAGCAATGTCCAGCTATTTATTTCCCAGGAAGCAGGGCTTCAGCACATGCAGCAGTTGCTCCAGAAAACAAGTGTCACAGTATCAAATGGTGTCTTGCCCTGCCACCACCGCTTTCTCTTAGGTTTTATATCTGAAAAGGCATCTTATGGTATGGAACATCCCTCTGGTCAGTTTGGGTCAGCTGTCCTGGCTGTGTGCCCTCCGCCAGCCTACTGATGAGGGAGAGTGTTGAGAGACAGCACTGATACTGTGCCAGCACTGCTCAGCAGTAGCCTAAGCACTGCTGTGTTACCAACACCTTTCTAGTACCAAGGCAAAGCACAGCACTCTTGATCTTAACCAATAAATCAAGAAAAAAAAGTTTAAAAAATTGTACTGAGGAATGAAATACATTATGTTAAATATGTTTAAGCTCTTTCTCCCTTTTTATTAGTCATGAAGTGTCAAATGCTGTTCCATTTTCTTAAGTTTGCTGCTGCCCTTGTGTGTTCCATAAAACAACATTATCAGAAGACAGAAAAAAAAAGAGTAGAATTTCAAAAGGTAATCCATACAATCCTTAACAACCTGGTTTAGTTATTTCAGAGGATTTAATGGTCAATCACTTTCTACCAGGATTGAAGTGTTTACGAACCGACATGGAACATCTCTCTCCAGAGCATGAGGTGAGCAGCTATGTTTACTGAGTGTGAGATGTAGGTGACAGAAGTTGAAATGTAATGGCATTTAAAACCAGAAGTTAAGGAGGGCTCTCATAAGTGGTATCGAAACATGGCATTGAGGAGGTTTTTTGATAAAGAATGGGTCATGTGATTTAAAAAACAGTAAAATCTTGTAAAATGTATTTCTAAGCTGAGGACTTCTGCAGACAAATGCTTAACTGTCAGAAATGCATGTACAAACACAGATCTTCCTAGACTGAAGGAAATGTTTTTACCATCTTTAAGTTAATCAAACCAAGGATGTGCTAAAATCAATGGCTACAATATATCCAAGAAAATGTAGATAAATATTGGTGGAGTGAAATTATTCGGCATTAGGGAAGTAGAGTCCTAAAATACCTGGAGTGTGCTTCATATCTAGAGTATTGTGCCCAGTTCTGGGCTCCCCAGTACAGAAGCATGGACTTAGTTGAGAGAGTCCAGTGAAGGGCTGGAGGAGAAAATGAGAGAGCAGGGACTGTTCAGCCTGGAGAAAAGAAGGCTTGGGTGAATTTTATCAGTACCTGCAGAGAGAGTCCAAAGAGGACAGAGCCAGGTTCTTCTCAGTGATGCTCAGTAACAGGACCAGAGACCATGGGCAGAGCTGGGTTTGGTTTTTTGTTTTGGTTTTTTTTTGTTTTTTGGTTTTTGTTTTGTTTTGTTTTTGATTGTGGGAATGACTGAGCAGTGGCCCACATTGTCCAAAGAGGTTGTGAAGTCTAAATGCTTGGATACTCAGAAGCCATCTGGACATGCTTTTTCCTTGGCATTTGGCTTCAGGTGATCCTGCTTAAGCACAGGGTTGGACCAGATAATCTGCCAGGGGTCCCTTCCAACCTCAACTACTCTGATTCTGTGAATTGTAAAGGTCAGATTAAAAGAAGCAGATAGGACAAAATGGGAGTGAACAAGATCTCTAGTAGGAGCAGCTTACAAGGAAGCAACAAAAAAACCCCAAAAACGTTAGCAGAAGACGCCAGCTGAAGAAACTTGAAAATCTTGGCCATATGCACTTTTTTGGTAAATACTTGAAGAGGATGAATACTAACAGAGATTGAAACAAGGAGATGTTAAGGTGAGTAGTAGTAAGAAGAGATGTAATTTTGCTACATGTTGGAGAAAATCTTAACAGGATGAGTATTTCAAGGGATGGAGGAAAAGATTTAATCAGAATATACAGAACAGTACTGTTGTAGTCTTTGAAAGTTAATACTGCACTTTAATTAATTACTTTCTGAGAAAAAATAATTTATTTTCCCTGTGTTTGCAAAAGTTGACTGAATTGAGATGACTGTAGTCTCTGGGACTTCCGAGTTCTTATATTCAGTAACAAAGTTCCTTCTTCCAGTTACGTTTTCCATCTAAAAGCCTATAGTATCAATCTTTTATTTTCTGTATATTATTACTGGAGGAACTTTTGAACCACAAAGGAAAGGATCTGAATTCAGAAGACTAAGTCAATAGTAGAGACCTGAGCATCACCCAAAGGCAACAGAATTGGCTTCCTTATCACAGGCAGCACTGGAAGTGTGGCCATGATATTCTGTTTCAGAGAGAGGTGGAAGATGGACTGGGAGATCTTAAGCATATATCTGAAAGCTGAAGAAGACACAAATTTCATTTTCTTTCACCAATGGGATAACTCATATGAATAGTGCTACTTCATTTTTTGTAGTTAATGTAACTTCTAAGGTTTAAAGTCATAAATCAAAAATATACTCAGAATTGGAACAAGGGATTTGATTGAGTTGGAATCTTGTAGTCAGAGAAGGAACTGAGGACTGGAATAGGATTTAAAATAAATCAGTAAGTAAAGACAGCTCTCAATCCTCCATTACCACATTCTGCATTACTGTGCTTAAATGGCTTCAGGTGTGATGCCAAGTGCTTTGTTTTTTCAGCCAGAAAGCAATATAAAATTAAAAATATTTACTCATTCTGCAGTGGGTTAGAAAACTCATTACAGGCTTTGTAATTTTTATCCCTTTTTTTCTGTAGAAATGGATATCTAGTGCTTGATCAGCTTCCCACTTCAATAGGATGTTTGTAGGCATCATGATAGAGTCTTCTGATGCCCAGTGAGTTCTAGTGTCTGTCTTGGAAGCCTTCTATCTGAAAATTATGTTTTCTGAAATGAAAACTGTCTCAAATAATTGGGCATTTGCATAAACAGAATTAAGCCTTTTTTCATTCTTTTGGCCACTGTGGTGTTATTCAGTGTGGTGTTATGATTCAATGGCATATCACTTGACAAATACGTATTTTCTAAATCACAGAGCCTTAACTCTAATGCCATTAACGTCAGTACAGAGTTTATGCTCATCTTGGAAGGGTAACATTGTTGAATTGGCTTGTGTGGTCCTGTCTGGTAGCGTTCACCACTTGTACCTCATATTTGTTTTCCTTTATTTCATATAAATGAAAATTTAAGTTGGGCATTTAGGTCAGACTCATCTTTCAAGTAAACATTTCACCTTGTGCAGACCTTCAGATACTTTACCAGCATCTCTAGTTCCCTTCTTCCTCATTTTCCCCTTGCCTTCTATGGGTTTTCAAAGCAAGTGGATTTGAGTTGCACGACAGTGAGTCAGTACTTGGTAAAAATATTTAGTCCGTATACTGCGGTATTGTTTATAAGACTTCGGCACGTTAAGTTTCTTAAGTGTCTCTAAATTTAGAGTTAGTGCTCTAAAATGTTTTTCTTTAAGGAAATGTGATTTCATAATAGGCCCTATAACCAAAGGGAATAGGTCTGAGCAGTAAGTGCAAAGTTATAATGTAGAAATTTATAAATTAATTTGTGAAAGAGGTGAAAATTGCTCCTTTTCATCCAGAAATTACACAGCCTTCCCAGAAGGAGCTGTGCAATGGATGGGAAATCCTTCCTGTTATTGAAATGATCCTGGGTTCTGGTCAATTACTCTCCCCTTTGTTCAAGATTTCATATTGTTAATATTTGGAACATCTGGATTCAGATGTACAAAAATGTAGGAAAGCTCCAGTGAACAGATAGAAATGCTAAGTAACAAAAATTATGGTAGCTGTGTTTAGAAATTTCAGGGCTTTTTGACAAAGAACAAAAAGCTTGTTTTTTCACTAGAATTCTGAATGTATTTCTCTTGTTCCACTCTACACTTGAGTGTTAAGTATTTGTATAACATTTTGTGCAAATGGAGGACAGCAAATTTAGCAGGAAGAGTTGTAGTCCTGTTTGAATGCTGCTCTCTGAAACACTCAAGAGTGTGTAACACCTGCTACCTAAAATGTTTCAAATGCTGAAGTAGTAGTTTTGGAGAAATGGAGTGAGCAGTGGCACAGATCTGCAGACCAGGTCACATCTTATCAATGTAGTTAATCGCTGTGCTGCAGACTTGACAGAGACCAGCATTTTAGTTTATACAAATACATTTTAAAATAGTTACCAGCTGGTAGTAACTATTAGTGACTGATCTGTATTTTAGAGATTGAAAATAGGTTTTTTCCTTTGTTGTATATATTCAGGTGTGGTAAGACAGTACTAATTTTAATTGCTTGTAGCTTTGAAATTTTAAGTTTAGTGTCTCAAAAGAGTATTTAGCTTTCTTCTGAGTTGTGGCAGAGGAAGTTTCCATTTATGCAGTGTGTATATATATGTGTATATGTATATATTTATAGTTTCATACTTTGCATTCTAGCTTTTTTGCCTAAGTGTTTCAAAACAGTTTTGTCATAATGTGTTAAAACAGTACTGTTGTGAACAGGGCACATTTCCCATGAATTAACTATGCATTTTTTTAAAGCCTGCTATTGGGAATAATCCCTTTATTTTTGGTTAATGTAAAAATGTCAGTGTGGAGGTGTCTTCAGTCTTAAATACTCTGCAGAAAACTTTAACACTGTAATTGCTTAAATAAAGGAAAAAAAACATGAGTCATAGGAACTCTGGAAGACACCAGTGAAATGATATCACGTTCAATTTAGGATGCCACCACACTTTTTTCTTCCCTTGCTTTTTCTTTCATGCATAATGTTCATGAAGATATAGTGTGTCACAGATGTTGTTTTAGCTCTGTTTTTAAAAGCCTGGGGGAAAAGGAGGGAGTCCTGAACTTCTGTAACTATCTGGAAAACATTTTCTTCCTAAAGTTATTTTGAACGTTTTTGTTGTTTTTAACCACAAGATATTATCAGATAACTGGAACTCAAAGGCA
>PYHW01010392.1:1974209-1988552 GCA_013186435.1 Turdus rufiventris | reverse complement strand
AAGGAAAAATGTCAAATGTCATGTATCTCTCTTCCTTACATGTCTTAGGTTATTTTGAGCTCCATGATAAAAGAATGTGAACAGAAAGTGGAAAACAAGACCGTCCAAGAACCGCAAGGGTAAGACTTCCACTTCCCTTTTTCTGTGTGCCTTCAGGGTAGTGTTCTGTGGAGTGTATTCCATAATGGTGTCCAAACTTTGTGACCTGAAATCCTGCATTGACATGTGCTGTATTTGAAAACAGATTTTAAAAACTTTAATACAGTGGTTGTTTCTGTCTTCAGTAAAACACAGGACAATTTTTAAAATTGGAATTATGTTCTTTGTTCTTAATTTTTAATTCATTTAAAGCAGTATTTAAGTTTCTGTCCTGAGACTGAGAAGTTGGCGAGTGCCCAGCCTAAGTGCTTAGAGCAATGTATGTAGCAGACTTTGCCACCTATGGGGAATTGTTCTGGTCCTGGGAATGGCTTGCTTCAGGCTGCTGTCTTGGCTTGCACATGACTGGTGCACACAAGAACAGTTCCTCCAGTGTATAAACTGACCCTTGTGTGAGTGTGCTGGTTAGGAAGTAGACTGATTTTGGGAAAATGCCACCTGTGTTGCACTTGGGTGAAACGCCCTTTCCACAGACAGAGTAAACCCAGCTCTCAGGGCGGCAGCAGACACATGGTGCAAGTGTATCTATGCTTTACGTGTAGAGATGGTATCATATGTGTGCACTTCCTGGTAACAAAAGTAGCCAACAGACCCATGTTGGACATGGAAATTTAGAATGCTCAGTGTCATTATGATGAGTTGTATGTGCTCTGTGGCCTGCTTATTGCCTGGAATGGTGTGCCTGCAGGTAAATTCTTGTGGATTATTATGTAACTTAATAAATCCTTAGCGGTGTTGCCAGTAAGTGTGTGAGAAGGTACCTGAAAAGAGAATCTGTTCTCAGTCCCAAGGCTTTGTCATGAGAATTGAAACAATTACTGAAGCTTATTCATATTATGCTTCTTTATCTGTAATAAACTGATAGAATTTGCTTCTTGAAAGAGCTTGCCCATAGTCCTGGAAGCAACTGGTAGTTTGAGAATGACTGAAACAAGAAAGGTGTACCAGAACTGAACAGAGAAATGTAAAGTAGAAAAAGAGAGTCTCTCACGCACCAAATAAAATAGTTCAGGCTTTACTAGTAATAAATACTTTGAAATCACAGTCAGACCTATTAAGCCATTGCAGAAAGAGATAAATGCAAACCTCATGCAACAGCTAGGGTATTTTGTTTAAGAATGCAGCTGCTGAAAACCAAGATATGAAAAGGATAAGTCTTTGCAATCTGTTCCTTTGTTCTTTAATTAGCCTTCCCCTTTCTTATTCAATATCAGGCTATGGTTGCAGTCTTGTACTGTACAGAATTAACGAGAAATATTTTACCACTGAAAAAAATGACCTTTTCATATACATAAATATCTCCGTTTTCTTGCTAAGTGCTTGTGGATTTCAGTTCCTAATTTCAATGACAAGTATATATTTGACAAAGGATTTAAATGTGACTGGGGTATAAATTATTGGAGTTTGTTAACAGCATGGGAATGCATGCAGAAATCAAAATGGGTGCAAAAAGCAATCTTCAGATGTTCTTATCTTTTCCCCCTTGCTGTTAGAAAAAGTTGGTCAAATAATATGGGATCAAAGAAATAGTTTTTTCAGAAGATAAACTCCGCATTTTTAAATACTGGGATAGCCACTTATGTTAAACATTTTCTTTAGCAATTAACAAGGTATTTCAGTCATGGGTAACAACTTATATTAGAGATTGATTGCTATAAAATGCCCATCAGGAATGTTTGTTTTGGCCTAGAGCTTCCCCATAAATCAGGTAGAACTCTGTGTAGCATCTGATTCATCTAGGCACCGGGAAAATTTTGATGTTTACACATTATTTTTGTTTGTGGGTTGGGTTTTGTTTTGGTTTTTAAATAATGAATAAATGCAAGGACTGATTGTTTCAAACAAGATATACTATTGCTTTGTTGGGTTTTTTGACTGCTTTTTAAAGATGTGAGACTCAAATTAGTTGATTTCATATTAATTTTTGCTATGTTTAAATATTCAGTTTGCATAGTAATGGAAGTACTTTGGAGGCATATTCAAAATTTTAAATATGCAGGATGCTGTGGATTATTTTTCTATTTGCAGTAACATAGTATTAGACAACATGAACTTCTAGGTTCTGCAGTTATTACTTTTTAGTTTTTGACATCAGATGGCTGATATCCCCTTAATGTTCCAAGAAGCCATGGAACACCTTGTTTTCCTGAATCTTATTCAGGATCATGAGGCTAATGAAAGTACAGTTTGTTTAAAACTACACATTTGTCACCAGTTGCTAGGCTTTCTTTTCTGAAGTGAGCGGTTTTATTTTCTTAATGCTGCTAATACTTGGAATGTACAGTATTTCCCAAATAAGTTTTCATACCTATTCACAACTCCGGGGTATTTCAGAGAGTGAGATAGCTTCCTTAATTTAACTGATAGTGAGTGTAAACCGTTACTTATGTAATTTATATGCCCTTGCTTTATCATGAAATCAAAGATAATTACGTAAGACATCCATCTTACTGTAGCAGTAATTTCCCTGCTGAGTTTTAATAGCTGGAAATATGTGATTCATTAGCAGGCTGGAGATGTTTAATCAAGCCAAAGATGTCTGGCTACGTGATTGTGCCTGAAATAAATATTTTACTTTAAAGGTTTAATTATAAACTATTTGCAAATTCTCAGTACAGCTTTAGGGAGAAGCTTCTCTTTTATTTTTAAGGTACTTTTAAAAGAACCAGAAATCATTATCGCTAAGCACCTTTTTTTGTGGTGTGAAATGGGAGAAAGTACTGGGTACATCCCTTCTACCTTTGAAGAAATCATTCAAGTTCTGCTGAAACAATTCAGAGTTAATTTCAGTTTGATCGCCTTGATGTAAGTGTGTCTAACAGAACTGTTTATAACTTTTCAGACACAAAGTCAGTTCCTGGAATCTGGCCCTTGCCAGTAAGACAGATTTTGTGGTCTTAGCTATAATTTTGGAATGCAGAGTCCATGCTGAGTTTACAAGAGTGAATTTGATAATGTTTTCTAAAAGTGTCCTTGTGCAGTGTTGAAAAACACTTGCCATTTTGACTACAAATGAAGGAAGTATGGAATATTTATTAATATTCCTGCTATGTACATTTGCTGTCTCAAGACAGATGACTCCTACTGTGCTTAACAGTTATATATATCTGAAGTTGAGTTCACTAATATTGTTAATTAAAATAAAATCTGTTAATTTCACATAATAGGGATCATTTCTTAATGTATTATTCAAAGCTTAGCATCCCTAGCTTTAGCATTGATTAGCTTTCTCCTTCCAGTCCAGTTGGTGGGAAGCCTATGAACTCTCCATTGTCCTGTCTAGTATGTCTCAAGCAGGAACATCTAAGCATAGGTAACAGGAGCCACATTCACAACAACCATAAGGAGAAACTCCTTACCAGCAAGGGGCTGACCCAGTAGGACTCGGGATGGGGTTTGCAAGAAATTTAAGGATATCAAAGGAAAGCTGATCAAGTAATTACAGTAATTTCACGATTATAAGCTGCACCATTTTGACTAAAATTTTGATCCCACCCCGGAAATGCGGCTTACACTCAGGGGCGGTTAATATGTGAATAATTTTCTGACATTTCCAACCCCAGAAGTGCCAGCCAGGGTGCCAAGCTGAACAAGTAAAACCCGGGATTGTGCGATCATTACAAATTGGTTACTCTGTTGCATGGTGGCTGGAGGCGGGCTCTATGCCGGCAGGTGGGGTGGGTGGGAGGCATCCTCCTTCAGGCAGTGCAGCCCCGGGGAGAGGCGGGGGGCTCTGTGCTGCCATCCCCACGGCTCGGGGGGTGAGGCAGGGGTTCCTGCCCCTGCCTGCCACCACCGCTGTGGGTGCCAGTGGGCTTCATCCCCATCTGCCACTGCGGGCAGCGCTGAGCCAGTGCGAGCGAGCCCAGCGGCAGCAGCAGCCGGCCCCGAGCAGCCCTGCTGAGCAGCAGCACCAAGCTGGGCCACCTGGCCCTGTCAGCAAGCCCAAGGGGGCTGAGCCCGCATGGCCCGAGCTGAGCCAGTAAACCCCGTGATCCCACGATTCTGTTACTGTTTGGCAACTTTGTTGTATGCGGGTCCTCGCTGCGAACGACAGAGCGGCTTATAATCAGGTGCGGCTTGTGTATGGACAAAGAATGAAATGTTGCCGACACCCGGAGATGCAGCTTATAATCAGTGCGGCTTGTAATCGTGAAATTACTGTAATTAAAAAATAAAGATCTATTGAGAGTTACTAGGTTGACAATCCTCACCAGTTTTTAACTCCGATTAAGTGGAAGTAGTTGGAAAATAAAGAGTTGAAAATTGAGGAGAGAGGTCACTGTTTTGTACTTACCTTGCTTTTGCTCACCTCTACATGTCTGCTAATGTTGGAGGCGGGTTACTTGGGTTAGAAAGGTCTGTGTCTGAACTAATATTGTTGAACTTACACTAAATAAATGTAAAGATTGACATTTCTGGTAAGAAGGCAAAGACAGTCATTCACAGTCATTCACCTATTTCCCCAATAGGTAGCAAAAGATAATGTGGTGACATCCAAGAAGTGTGCACAAAAATATTTTACCATTTTCACCGGCACTGTGAGCACATTATAATAAATTTAACAGTGTATATATGGACTAGGTAGTGATGGTTTTCAGTTCTTGACAGATTGGTCTTTTTATTTCAGAGGTTTCAACAAAAATGACAATTTAGTTGCTTAATAAATAACAAAATGTTCTTTTTAGTTTGTAGCCTTATGCCACTAAATGTTTTTCTTTCCTAGCTCGATGTCAATTGCAGCGAGCCTGGTGAGTGAAGATACAAAGACGAAGTTCTTGAACAAAATGGGCCAGCTGACTACATCAGGTGCAATGTTGGCTAATGTGTTCCAGAGGAAGAAGTAAGATGGGAAAAGGAACTCCCAGCTAACACTAAGGTGGACCTCACAGAGACTGGTTCCTGTACTTGAAGTACTTGCCTTTTAATTTCTTCTGTCTTATGTTCTTGTAGTATAATTTTATTCTAACCTCCAAAGATATTTGCACTGCTTTTGAATATCGCTGTGTATCTGTTAATTTTGGGTTAACTGTGGTTGATATAAAACTGAAATCATAGTCTGTACCAAGTCCCTGTTCTGTGTTCTTGTCTTTCCAGCATAATTTTTTTTTATATAGTGGAAAGTTTTGGGTTTTTTTATTTTCTGACAGGATATCAGCAAATATCTGTATTATACATGGAGCTATTCTGACGGTACTTAAAATAATGTAAATTTGAAGTCATTGTCATGAGGTAATAAAAGTGGAGATTACTTATGTATTTAAATTATGAGAGAGTAATGCAGATTTTTTAATTATGTTTCTAAAAAGAAGAGGAAGAGCCACCAGCATTTGTCTGCTTCTAGGGTTGTTTTTGTAAGTATTGTGCATCTTGAATCCAGAGGAATTGCAGTATCTAATGTATGAGACTGCTTGCACTGCATCAGTCTGCAGGGAATGCTCATGTTTCACATGCTTTATGCTGACATTGTAAATGCTGTACAAAGTCCTTCAGATAAAATTCTCACATCTATGTGATTTTTTTTTGAGGGATTTTTTCTTTTGTAGGGGTTTTTGTTTTATTTTAAAGCACTTTATAAGTCTACACGTCCACAGGCACATCCATTAAGTAAAGGGAAAACATGAGTAAATGCTAATAAATGTGTAAGCTACCACACAGGGTCCCCAGTACAGTTCTGCAGGCAGAGGAAACCTTATGCAGGAGAGAGACAGCTTTCATCTTGCACTCAGTGTGCAGTTCTGTGGACTGTGAAAATTAAAGACATTTTGTTGTTTAGATTGAATTTCAGTTCTAATTTTATTTTGGAGTATTTGAGATTATGCTGAGTTGGATGTGTAGTTTCTTTAAAATGTTAAGTAGACTGCTTTCATACTTCTTTGAAAATGACATTACAGGGACTATATTCAACTACCAAATATTTTTGTTAGCAAGAAAGCATTAGCAACTAAATCCTTTTTTTCTTATGCAGCACTTTTTTCAACCCCTCTTTATGTCAATGTAAGCTTCTGAAAGTAAACTCAAGTGCATGCATGAACTGGTATGAGGTAGCAAAATATAAAAGCTCAGGCATTCTCTGACACGGTACCATTCAGCTGGTAGTATGGGTGTCTTTGAGGACAGGGAAACCAAAAAGAGCAAGGGAATAAAGTATTCCCTCCTGAAACCGAGTATGGATGGAATAACAGGTCGGGTATCACCCTTAGATGGAGATAATGGAGATAACTTGAGGCTTCTGACTGCTTCTTGTCTATGCCTGTTGACTCTGCATTCGCTGTTCCTGCCATGTTTGTGCTGTGACAGGGCCTGCTGTTCATGTGCGCACCATCAGTCCCTTGGCACTGCACTGATGGAACTTTTTTCTGGAGGTTACAGACAGCTCCACGCCTTCGTGTTGCTCGTTACCATGAAAGTATGCTTTTAGCAGACTGACTGTGAAATGAAGACACATTCCTGAGGAATGGGAAGTGGTGACGTTCCTCTCTATTGTTCTGTTGTCAATAAAAAGTTTTGTATACCTGCCTTGTCTTGTTACTTCTGCTCTTCTCTGAAAAAGATAATCACATCAATAGAGCTGTTACAGGACAGACGTCTAATGCACAGAAATTGTTTAGCCTTAACTCTTTTTACATAGCAGGTCGTAGACTGAATTTGCTCAATTTCCCATCTGTATGCTTGGCTCCTAGACCTGTGGCTTTACTGCCATTTTCATGCAGGGTCTCCCCTTCTCCTATGTCTCCTGTGCCACAGTTTTGTTTTGGAATTTTTTTCCTCTTCTTTTTTGATTTCTTGAGCAGTTGCAGTGCCAGAGACAGCTTTGTAGTCATGAAACTTAAATAATTCCATGGTTAAGCTGTTGTTTTCTAAAGCAGGGCAGCTGCCTCAGAGTGGCTGCTCACCTACACTGAACTTCATCTACTGTTTGTGGAAAATTTGTGAATTCACATGAGCCAAAAAACTCTTACAGCAATTTAACTGTGGAGAATGCAGCATCTTTACCCCTATAGGGCAATAGATCCAGTCTCTCCAGCCCCTTGAAAAGTGTAGCTTTTGCTACTCGGGTTTCTGCTTCACAACAGTTGTAGGAATTTGAGTGAGGATCCCAAGCAGACCAGCACAGTAACTACTGAGGTGGAAAAATTACTGTATAGGCAGCAAACTTCCACTGCAGGTTCTTCAGGAGTTTTGCCTCCAAAGTTTCATGTCTCTGTTAGTGTATGTTAGTTGTGGGAGGTTTTGAAAGTATGTATTAGTTTTCAAATATGAACAGACTTTCAGGATTACAAGAAGTTGGTCTGTGGGGGGAGCTTGGTGATATTTGGGGTTTTTTGCTGATTATTCCTCCTACTATGACACTGTAGCACTCAGGACTGGAAATTAAAAGAGATACACATTTAATGAGAAGAATTACCAAAATATTTTAAATTAACTTTGCCCCCCTGCCTTTCCTGTTACCATTCTAAATATGTGAACCTTCTGGGAGAAAATATTTGGTTAAAAGAAAGCAGTTTATCCCCTAAGGGTTGTCTTCAATTGCTTATGGCTGTGCCTGAGTAAGGATTCTGTAAAAAACCTAAGCGTTTACTTTATTGGCATTGCCTTAACTTCTTCAGCTTCTTAACTTTAAATGCTAAAGGTCTCATGCTGCCCCTAGTGAAATTCAGATGAAATCTTAGTATCTTTAAAATTGGCTCTTGTGTTCTTAAACAAAAGTGATCAGTGGGCTGAAGGTACCTGGCCTGGCTGCCTCAATATGTGTTTTCTGTAGATTAAGCATAGGACTAACTGATGTTATGCCTACGTTTTGTTCTGAAAGAGATTGTTTTCTAGAACTCTCAATTAGGCAAATTACTCTTTTTGTATCTTCTAAGCAAGGTGAATAAAGGGAGCTCTGTAAGAAAAGCTGCTTTCCCTGTCAGTCTCTTCCTACTCCCCTTCTGCACCAAAAAGAGAAACAATCCTGCTGTTACTGTACTTGAAAGTATATTCTGGTTAGGAAAACTAAAAGCAGAGTTTTAATGGATTTGGGGCTAGAGAAGGTGAGGAAGCTTATGGATTAAAAGATGAAAAATTATCCATGAAAAACATCTATTGTGAAGAACAAAGAAGAGTTTTTGCAATATATCGTGGGAATTCATTGCTACATAGGGATGATAATATGATTCAAAAAGATTCTGCAGAAAAGTAGATTTGTGGGTTATTTCTACTCTCTCTTTTGTGACACTGCTAATGGCATTTCTCTGTTCCAGGAGTCAGTGGCTCTATCTTTTAGTGCATTTATGAAGGTGGGTATAATGCATTTCAAATGTTTTAAGTAATCTCCCACATGGAACTTACTGATGATGATATTTAAGTAAACCATAAAATACCAGCACAGGTTCATGGAGCAGAAAGTTACTGACATATTGATACAACAAACTGATTGGCATGGCACTGATCCAAGATGGACTCACAAACATTCCTGCATCAAATATAAGTGCTGATGAATAACAGCAGTGAAGGCAACAAGATTTCAAGGAAACTGATTCTCTGGTTTTCCAAGTGCATTTGACTAATGTTTCTAGTAAATACATTAGAATCCATAGCTAATTTGGTTTAGACTATAAAATTGGTCAAGAGGAGTGTGGTTTTTGAATAAAGCTCTCAGGTCCTGGATGTCAATGGTGCACACTGATATATCATGTGTTAACTAATCCAGATGAGTAAACATGAATGAGTAATCTTTTTCCAGAGAAACTGTTTCTAAGGTTTAGCTTAGAAGCTGTTTTAAGGTTTCCTTAGGTTTAATACTGGCCAGTTTTCATCCATACAGGTAAGCTGTAGGAAAATATGATTCTGCTTACAGAGTTAGTAACTGGCGAGTCAGTGGTAAACAGCCTCTATCTTTGGAGGCATCTGCACTACATGCTGAGCTTGAACGTCCATCACACAGTTTGGTGAAAGACTTTGTTGGGCTGAAGATTTCCATTTCCTAGAAACTTCTGAGAATGAGCAGTTATACTGCAGAATTCAGTAACTTGAAACAGTGACTCACCACTTGATATCAAGGACCAACACCAATGGCATTTGTCAGTCTGGTTCCTTTCCCAGCACTGGGATTGCATGTGCTTGTCATTGCCTCCCTCAGTCACCCCATGTCAGGCTGGTCTGCACCGTCTTGACTTCACCATCCCCCAGAAGCAAAGGGCTGTTTGTTCTACCATTTAACTACTGTTTGCAAATAGGACTGTTTGCTGTGTATTTGAATATTACCATTCCCAAAAGTATTGTGACCGTGACCTTGTGCTGCTGCTCCTTGCCCTGCACTTTTCACAGAATTTTTTTCCCATTCCACAGCACTTGAGAGGCCTCTTCAGGAGATGGAGGCAGTAGAGTGGAGCCCTGCTGAAGTGACAGCAGCTGTAGCAGAGCATGTGCCTTGTAGGATCATGTGAGTCGTTCTGTCAGGCATTTGCACCTTCCCTTTAAATACCCTGCAAGGGGAGGGAAGTGGGGAAGAAGCAGCTGCAATGTTTAATAGGCAATAAGGGTTCATTTAGGTTTGATCCCTTGCTGACACATGAATGCAGTCCATTGATCTGAGTCATCTCAATCAGGTGAATTTCAAAAGAGTTTGGGATCATTAAGTGTGCTGTTAGATAAAATGGCAGGATGGCTCTGGGGAGCTCTGGGTGTTGCAAAGGAGTTAGGGTCTCAGTCCCTCTGCTGGTTGGTGTTAGCCAGCCTTAAAGACTCATCTCCAGGGCTTGAGGACTATCCTGGGCAGAGCAAGCTCCCCAAGCCTTGCCAATATTGCTCTTGTCCCAAGGATGAATACATGACTCAAGTCGACAGGTACCTTAGAAACATCAAAGTCTAAAATTCGCCATGACTTTGTATTTCCTCCCTGGAGTGTGCAGGCATAGCAGTTGCCACAGTGGCTGGTGATAACCTATCAGCTCGATGTCTGCTTGCACGTACTTCGAATATCTGACGTCCTAGCGGTGGGTGGTTGAGAGCGTTTTTCTTATGAATGCTGTGGACTTGAGGTTTTCAGACAGGCGTTTATCTGTGGTACGTTTTTGTGGGATTGTAAAAGGTGTGTTGTGTAAACCACACCAGTGTGACTAAGGAGCTTTATTATAGTTGCTCTGTCATGGGAAATATTTGTGTGTTTGAAAATTTCAAGGAGACTGGGCAAAAGAATGCTATGGAAACTTGCCTTTCACAGGAAGAAAACAGTTTCAAGTTGAAAACATTATTTTGTGTATGGCTTGGGTTTTTTTGTAAAGAATACATTTAATCTTTAAAATTGATTAATAGCTAGAGTTAATAAATAACTAAGTAAATAAAAGTAGAGTCTCCTGTGCTAAAATGTGCAGATATTTTTCTATGTTTTTTCTCCAGGTGTAGAAAGCTCCACATGCTGGGTTATACAGTAGGGCTCTCTCCCTCAGTGGGTGATGAGGCAGCTGAAGGCAGCCTCTCTCCCTGGCCCCATGGCACACATGGATTGCTGGTACTCCAGAAGCTGCACTGCAACTCATCTGCCCTGCAAGGCATCCCCCTGATTTAGAGGGATCTTTCCTAGAGCTCTAACTTAGCACTGCACTGCCTTTCTTGCTCACCTGCTGAGAGGCAGATGCTCATATTTACAAAGCCTGTATTTAGAACACAGACTGAAACCCTAAATAACCTTTGTGACATGCTGAAAGGAGATCATTGATCATGAGCAATGAAAACCCTTCATCTCATCCTCTCTCCCTCAACAGCATGTGAGAGGCAAGGGAAGGCCTTCACAGCCTTCCTGCACATGTGGGAAAGTTTCCCAGGGTGCAACCATCTGCCTTTCAGTGTTGCTTCTCTGCCCAAGTTTCCATCACATCACTTTGAAAATCTGGATTTAACAGAGAGCCTCCTGGTTCTCCCTCCTGTGGAAAGGGGGCATCACAAGGTGTTGGTGTCCATGTAGAGGTAAGGGGAGTTCAGTGGCATGGATAAAATGAAGGAACAACTGGGGACATGAACATGAATGTACAGGTGCTGCTCAGATGCCCTGGTATATCCACCAAAGCATTCTCCTGACCTTTGCTTTTTTGGGTTGAAAGTTTTGGAAAGATGGGAGATAAATTCAGGTATTGGCTGGGAGTGAGTTGCCATTTATTTAAGCTCCTGTAAAAGAGGAGTTTTTCACACAGATACAAAATTTGCAGTGTTACATTGATGTGCTGCTTTTAGAATAGTATTTAGCAGGTAATACCCACTTTTCTCTCTCTAAGAAGGAAGTAAGAAGAGATCCATACTGACCGCAGCCCTGCTAAGCGGTCAGCTGGGCTCATGGTTTGTTTTCCATGGCAAGCATGACCAAAGAAGGGATCCTGGAATTATCCAAGGTATTATTTTCATTCTGTCACACCTCTAAGGCTGCACAGGGTTTTCCACCTCTCGTCTTTCATAAGAGCTTCCCAAAGGCTGGTCCAGTTTATGCTTGTGTGCCACAGTGGTGAACAGAAACAAGAGGCACCCAAATGCCACCGTTAAGTTTGAAACCTTAATATTTCAACAATTTTGGTTTTATTCAAAACAGGTGCTTTGCAAAGATAGTCGACAAAATAATGTTCTGTAAGAGAAAAAAAAAAATCTAGAACAGGCGGACAAGCCAGTTTTGGTGTAAATGTTTAGGTTTTATTTGTGCTACATGGGATGATATATGTGATAAGTATGAGAGAATTGACAGTGCTACATGTTTCCCGGCTCATATTTTATAACATTCACATTTTACTTTTTAACAATCTACTGCAATCCATAATTAAGACTGTAAAGCACCCAGTAGTGGCTTCTGCGGGTTTTGGCTCGGAAACATAAAATTTAACTCTGAGCTTTCAAAAAAAGGCTGTTTTCACATAGTGGTAGAAAATGAGAAATTTTAGCCCAAACAAGAAATATTTCAGACAGGATCAGGAGTGAGAATGCACAAATAATTGAGTTGATATGCAATACTGACTGATCTGGAGCTCCACTGAGCAGCACAGGGCTTGGCTTTACTCGATGCCTTCAAACTCTTCACTTGACACCTTCAGAGAAAGCTGATAACACATCTAACTGCTCGTGAGAGTGTGAGTTTGATCTTGCAAATCTGTGGTTACAACAAGCAGCTGGTAAATAAACACAGCCTATAGCCTTGGTGTTGTGCTAAATGTGAAAAGGGGAAGAGACTTAACAGACTGTTCTGTTTAAAAAGAAACATTTCCTTGTACCGTAAACACAAACATTTTAAAACATCCCGGCTGGCACAGAGCTGCATGTTTTCAGCAATGGGTGGACGAGGCTCCGGCAGAAGGTTCTCACCCCGGTGCTGTCCCTCCCTCTCAGTGGGCTCCCTCCAGGACCAACCAGGACTAACACAGCTGCCAGCAGCCAAGCACACACTTCCCCACGTGTCACACCTTCCCTTGCAAAGCACCGGCTTTGCATTTGTTGCCTACCAGGCAAGCTAGATGCTGTGTCCATCCCCCCTGCTCCTCACTCCCAACTCAATCCTGTTCCAGACCAGCAGCCTGTCCAGCCCAAGTGTGGTGAGACCCTGACCCCTCAAGCAGGGTGACAGGGTTCTGACATGCTCGATGGCTTGCTGAAACCCATCAGCATGATCTTTATGCAGTCACCTCTGAAAGAGTGAGGGCATGCGGAGCAGTGCTGGCCCTAAGCCAGGCACATCACGCAGTGTTTCTTTGAGCCACAGCTCACTGTGCAGCATCAAACGTGGCTAAAGCCACCAGTGCCCAAACAGCCGCGTGGTGTCAGAGACCAGGCACGGGAAGGAGGCCAGCAGGACCTGCTTGAGCGCACATGCTGAAGCTGAGGACACTGGGGGGGGTCAAGCAACTTTAGGGAGATTAAAAAGGCTTTATGTCCTCTGTAAAGTATGTAAGGGTGAAGTGAAGGTCACGGCTTCATTTTGCTGTGCAGGCAGGCCCTCCACTAGCTACAGGAAAAAAGCTCAACAGCTGTTTCTGTCCTGAGTTTATCATTCCTCTGAGCAGAAATCGGACAACAGCACCACCGAGGAAGCCTGAGTTTTTCACATTCTCTTCATCTTTTGTGTTTGAATGTATTTATTTATTTGAAAACACAGAGAAATTCTAGTTTTTTCCTGGTCAAGGGTTATCTCTAAATACATAAGTGAAAGAACAACTTCCTTCTTTGCCTAAGCCAGGAACATACTCCCAAGCCTATTTCTCAGCATGTGAGCACAGGAGGGCAGGTTTTGTGTCCACAGGGTCAGCTCTGCTGGATCCTCAGCCTGTGTCAATATCCCGGCCCTGTCCTGCTGCAGCACAGAGGATTCCTGTCCCTTTGAGAGCCAGGGACATCGCGGGCCGTGCTGGCATGCCAGCAGCCACAGGCACGGGGCTGCAGGCAGGGCGGCTGCCCAGCACTGGCGCTGGAGGCTCTTTCGGGGGTCAGGAGGCCACCGTGCAGCGTTCCGAGTCAGGTCGCAGGGACTGGCCCCGTGCACGGCGTGGAGTGGTTTGGAAGAGCTCCCAAAGCACATCTTCCGCTTTTCTTCCCCTCTTGGCAGCAATCCCGTCCGCCAGCTCCCGACATCAGCTGAAGTACGTGGAGGGGGAAGGGAGGGGGACCTCGAGCGGTGCCAGAACGCCGAGGCTGGCACCCACATGTAGCACGGGCACCGAGAGGGGACATGGCACGGGAAGGGACGGGACAGGAGCTTTCCCCAGAGCTGGGAGCAGGCTCGGAGCAGGGGGCGCGGTGTGAGGCCGCCAGAGGCCCAAGATGTCCTCTGGCAGTGACAGGCGTGAGGGGAGGGCAGCAATTCCAGGGGAGATGACACAGTGAGGGAAGGTGCTGGGGGCAAGCCCGGCGCGGGCGAGGGCGAGGGCGAGGTGTGAGGCCGCCTGAGGCCCAAGATGTCCTCTGGCAGCGACAGGCGACAGCCGGGGCCGTGAGGAGAGGGCGGCAATTCCAGGGGAGATGACAGCGAGGGAAGGAAGGCGCTGGGGGCTGGAACGGGAGGGCGCACAGGCGGGGGCAGGTGGATGCTTGGCCCTGCCGAGAAGGACCGGCCGGGAATGCAATCCCCTCCGGCCGGAGGAGGGACGTGGGCTTGGTGACTAAATTTCTTGTAAAAAGGGGTGGAGAAAGGAAAGGGAGGGACAAGAAGCGAAGGAAAAAAAAAAAAAAAAA
>PYHW01010392.1:1911206-1974134 GCA_013186435.1 Turdus rufiventris | reverse complement strand
TCTTCTTCTTCTCTCTTCTCCCCTCGTGTAGCTGAGAGGAAGGAAAGGAAGAAAGAGAAGTAGTCAGCTCAAATGTGGCTCGCTGCGCTGCCGGGGCGCGGGGGCTTGGCTGGAAGGATCTAGTTTCCCTTCGGCCGCAGGAGGAGGAGGAGGCAGAGACGGACAGCCAGACATGCCCGTCCCGTCAGGAGGCTGCTGGCTCCTTCTCCTGTGCCTCGCTGCCGCTGGCAAACAGGTAAGGCTGGGAGCCTTAGGGCGAGGGGGAGGTGGGTGCCGCATCCCGCATCCCTCCCGCAGGGTTGGGGTTTGCCCGTGCCGCTGCTCGGGGCAAGCGGCGGACGGAGCATCCCGCGGGGCTGGGCAGAGCGGCTTCGCCTGCCTCGCCCTCCGCTCTGCTTGTTTGGGTTTTGGTTTTGTTTTTATCCCAGCAACTCATAAGCTTCTCTCGCTTCTGTAAAATCAAAGTAGTCCAAACCCAAAGTTGCAAAGGAAGCCAGGGGATCTGCAGGGAAAACAGCCTGCTTCTGCCCAGGGCAGGGTGTGAGAAACCAGAAAATATTTGCAGTGAGGTTGTTGAGGTATTTAATTTGCATGTAGAATAAAAATAAGGCAGACTCCACCCTAGCGAGCAGATTTATTCGAGAGCGTGGGCGCCCTTGTCCCTCCGGCGTGGGACGCGGGGTTTTCGCAGCCCAGGTCCAGCTTCCCCCCGGGATGAGCTCCCTCACGCCCAGGCCACCCCGCCATCCCCAATGTTGGCAGCCCCGGGACGTGGGACGGCCTTATGACCCCATGTCCACGAGTGGGAGGCTGAGGCTCGGAGCGGCCGCAGAGCTCGCTTGGAGGTTGATGCGCTGCTCATGGCAGAGCCAGGAACCCGAGCCCGGTGCCAGGTCAGCCGCCCCAAAGGGCAGCCCTTTCCTCTGACGGGTTTTGGCTCTGTGGTTGTTTGCAAACACAGCGTGCTCTGGTCGCAGCTCTCCGCGATTCCAGGTGGCTGCTGGTCAGCGTGGTACGCTTGGGATCGTGGCTGGTCTTCCCCTGCTGTCGGAAAGACCATTTGCTACAGCCAGCTCTTGCTCTGCCTTGTGAATGGCGTACATTGCGTTTCCTCCAGCAGTTTACGTCGGTAGAAGCTTGCTTTGCTCTTTCTAATTTTACAGCTTGAAAATTTTCCTTCTGCTGTCTGGTTATTTAGACTCTTCTGGACTGGCAGGATTTACAAATACCATGCTACCTTTTATTTACACTTTATTTCCTCCATTAATCAATGTTTGGCAGCCTCATTGCCTTTTGTGTTTCTTTCATCTGAACTTTTGGTATTTTTCTGTGTCTCATTATTCTTGATAAGTTATATAACTTTAAGTGCTTCCCTTAACATGGGAGTGTAACTGGGCCGTGGCTGGGCTCCCTAAGAGCAAGGTGCAGCTTCAAAAAAAAAAAGATAAAAAACCCAAACCAAAACAGAAAACCCTCTGCTGTCTACAGCTTACAATTTAATGTCTGACCACACAGTCCTGAGAGCCTTTCCTTTGGATCCCTGGTCCTAAATATGTTGCCTAAAACCACAGAGGCCTTTTTTCCCCCCTCTTAAACATATGTTTCATTTTGTCAACCCTCACTCTCAGGCTGCTCTCAAATCGCTGCTTTCCAGGTGTCCTCCATATGTATGTGAATGAGCCTGCAAATTTCAAAAGTAACTTTTACATCATCACTTTCGGATGGTTGTCCTTCTGTGTCCTCTGTGTCTCTCTTTTTTCCTGCCCTGGTGCTCACGACTGATCAATGCAGCAGGAAGAGCAGACCTCCATACTCTTCATGTCTCTACTTCAGGTCACTAGCCATGACATGTCTGCTTCCTTCTGGAGCCATTTGGGTTTAGTGCAGTTTTTCCCTTTGGAAGATCCTCATTACCTGGAATTGGCTCAGCTTTTGACCAAACCTTGGAAATTCAGATTTCCATGGTACAGTTCCCAGCATGTTTCAGGTACCCTGATGTAGGAGCCAGCCATCATTTCTCACCTCTTGATTCATAGCCTTTTACAGGACAGAGAACAAGGAACTTGTATTTATTTTGGGCTGATGTGTAAAATCTTTCCACTGCATCCAACACGTGCTTAATTCTGAGTCTGTTTGTTCAGGGTACAACTTTGCATCGCCATTGCTTTGGACAAGTAGCAGCACAAAACTGTAGGAAGCTTCAGGAAAGCTGTAGCGTAAGGATAAGAATAAAACATAAATTTTCAGAGAGCCCATTAATTTAATATTCTGGCTTCAGCGGTGAGCAGAACCTACAAGCATGTGAAAGGCAGGTTTAGAGAGCTGCTGCTCTGGAACAGCCTTTCATTTTTTTCTGACTGATCTGAGCAGTGGTTTAATAGAAGAGTGATGTTTTCTGATCAAACAAATGTGAGAATACCTGTGGGAGGGTTGAGGCTTTTCTGATTGTGTTAGTTTAGACTGGTTAATAGGGTGGAATAGTGCTCGAACACTGATATTTGCAATGCACTTCCTTACGAAGAACGAGAAGCATTTGAAAATGTGAGTTATTGCATACTCACTCATAATTCTGCTGAGAATAGACATCATCATTGTCATCATTTTCACCAAAGAGGAAATGGGAACAGAGAATTCGTGACTTGCTCTAGGTCACACGCCGAACGTGGAACAGAACTTCTGGGAGCAGAGCTCAGCCCTGCTTATCTTGTGCTTCAGCCACAAGATGATCTTTCCAAGTGATTCGTTTTGGGCACCTGTCAGAGATATTTTGCTTTCTGGGGCATGATCTGCTCAGCTTCTTTGCACAGAATAGTCACATCCCTTTCCTTGTTTAACACCAGTAATCAGTGTTACTGTCAGATGGGAGTCAAAGTCTCTGAGAATCTGCATTTGCAAACGTGCAATAAATCAGTTGCACCACAAATTCGTGTCCCCTTTTGTGGCATTTGTCCTTCTGTAACATTTACTTCTTAAGATAAAGTTTGCTCATTGCAAGCACTTGAAATTCTTTGCAATATAGAAAAGTTTTGGCCAAAATGCAGATTTTTCTCTAACTTCCTAAAATGCACAGTCTGTATCATTAAAGGGGGGAAAAAGAGTGTAACAATGACTGTACTGTGTTACACCATGAGCACTCCTGGTCCATTATTCCTTCTCTGATCAGGGCCAAAGGAATCATTCTGTAGTGCAAAACTTCTACAATATCTAAACTCCTGGATTTATTTTACCATTAACACCATGGGCTTCAAAGCTACTATAATTCAGTTAGTTCATTTGTAAAAATTCCCTTGCATCAATGGCTCCCTTGGGGAACACTGGCAAGCCTTTCATTGCTTTGCAGTTTCCCCCAGAACATGTGAAAAATCTTACAGAACCTCCTATCAACACAATATAATGTATGCAAAACTTCACAACCCACAATTTAAGAAATCTGTCCCACTTCTCTTTTCATGTTAAGCATCATCTGCCTGATGTAATTTCTTCTTTCTCACCAAAAGGACCAAAACAAACCTTTGCTACATTTCAACGAGTTGGTAGAATTCAAAGCTTATCAGACGTCTCGAGGGTACTGACCGATGTCATCTACTTTCTTCATACTGTGCCAGAAGGAAAAAAAACAAACCAAGAAACAGGTCAAGCAGAGAGATTAATTACATCCCTAAGGATCCTTTTTTGTTTCTATTGCCCGTTACTGTCTGTTACCCTTAAGCTCAGAAAAGTGGGATGTAATTTGACAGCTGGCAAGAACCAGTACAGATGGTAAAAGGGATGCATGCATAACTAAGACATAGAAAATCATAGAAACCCCAAAGTGGTGCCCTCTGGCATTTATACCCTAACACTACTTAGAGGAATCATACTTGAGTCACTTCGCTACGTTTGTCCATCTGTCCCTAGGAGTTCAAGTGGTGAAACTCTCTTGTAATAGGTACATGCGCAGATACAGGGAAAAGGCAGCGCTTGCTGCAAGGCTGTCCTCCTGCTTCTCCCTGCCCACTTCCTCTCTGTATGACCAGGTCTTCAGGAAGTCTTTGTGGTGACCAGAGCCAGGAGGGTTCCTGCCACCACATACCGTGACCACAAAATCCAGATCTCCCTCCACCCTGTGCCTCGTGCTACAAGGGGCTGCTCTGCAGCAAAAGCTACCAGGCACTTGGAGGAGATGGTTGCTTCAGGAGCTGGTTGAGCTTACACGGGAGGAAAGAGGGAAACAGACATAGCTGGTTCATCATGCCATCAGCTGCAGCTCTGCTCATTGCATCGACTATCCCCTTACTTTCCATGGAAACTCAACTTGCAGGGCAGCACTGGCATCTGCTGCAGCCACACATGCCTGTTTTTAAGGATGCCTTGGCTGGTATTGCTTGCAGCAACAGGAGAAGCAGCTGCTCTGAGAATGGCTCATTATTGCTGAAAACGCAAAGGCAAATATTTGTGTGTTATAAATGCAAGATAAAAATTAAGTGATGTTTAACCAGGTTGCACTCTGGACTTGAGTAGGCCTTGGTCTGTGCGACACAATAGCCTACCTGCGAGAACTTGCCCCTTTTTATGACTTACTCTTCTTTGAAAACTGTCCAAAGTTCATACAGTAGAAATAAAACTCCACAAGCAGCAATGGCTGAAAGTCACAAGGTGGGCTGCAGGTGGGAATCTGGCTGTGCTGGCACTCAGGGCAGCCTGCTGTTTTGTCTGCCCTGTGGGAGCGGGACTTGATGCAGGCACTGGGGAAAGCAGGTTTCCTGATTTGTCCCTGTCTGTTTGTCACCGCAGTGTGTTATCATAGTTGTGGTGGGGTGCGTTCTGGAGGGCTTAACACTGCCCAGGAGGAGCAATGCTGACATCACCCTGGCACTCCAGGACATCCTGGTTTGTGTCTCATACCTCTGTAGCCACCTAAGCTGCTTTGTGCAGGGCTTCCGATGGTTACCTCTTTTATTTACCTTCTCAGGGTGTGAGTTCTCTGGGCATGGCTTTCTTTGGTGTTTGTGCAGTGCCCGGGATGTCATGACTGCAAACGAAGCCAACGAGTCATTAATCACCTTGGGATAGCACCCCATCTGTTTCCCACCGAAGTCCCAGGGAGGTCTGCCCGCGCAGGCCCGGGAAGGGAGTGGATACGTTGCCCTGGCCAGATGCCACATTGTAGGCTGCAGCATCCAACCCTCACCCTTATTCTCTGAATCTTCTTCTGCCCAGGACCCCAGCATCATCCCCACAGCCGAGGTGTGTTCCCAACACCACTTAGCCAGATGTGTTTGTGCTGCCTCCCTGCAGCATTCCCAAAGGAGTGTCTGGGGCAGGGGCTCTGGCAAGGGATAGCAGCACAGTGGGCAGGCAGAGAGCTGAGACCTAGGGTTGCCTCTCAGCCTCTGCAGAATCCTTTGGCTGGCTCCCCTCTTGATAAAAGAGACCAGGAAAGGCTGTGTTTTGGTAAAAGAGCCAAGCTGTCCGGTTTAATCCACCCTGCAAGAGCCAATTAGCCAAGGAGGGGGAAAAAAATGAGGTCATTCACCCTCACCATTTTGTGGCTACTCCAAAAGAAAAAAAAAAGTATATAGGGTCTGTTCAAGAATGACAAAAAACAACATTTGTGACTGCAGTTGGGTGCAGAATATATTTAGTCAGTGGTCAAAGTGGAGGGAAAAGAAAAGAATCTTGCATGGAAATAAAAATACTGTGAAGTTTTGTTAGGCAACCCATTAATCTGGAATGCAGAAATACAGATAGGGAAAAATGTGCAACTATGTTCATATGAAGTCCTAAAATTGCTTATGTAGCACACAAGGAAATCTATTTCGAGTGCATTATTTTGCCACAGCGAAGAGTTTTGCCTTATGAGCAACATATTCTCCTGTAACTTTGCATTGTTTGGTAGCAAGGATGAGATGGTTCCTTTAATCTGATCTCACAGGAAGAAAAGCTCTCCCCTGCAGTACCACATGTTGTAAAACAGCCTGCTTATGGAAAGCAGCCAGAGCCTCTACAAATCAGGGAAGAATATTTCCATAGACATTACTGGCTGCAGTCACTGGCAGAGCTGGTTCCTCTTGATGACACCTAAAGAGTGAATTGATCATTTCTCAGCCAGTCCTGAGCCCTTTAATAAAGGCAGCAATTTCTTCACAATGGAGAAGGTGCAGACACAGTCATGCAGTCCTCCCTCTAACTCACACCGAAGCACAATGGTCTGTGGGTGTTACATGCATCACCCCAAGCAAGGGCTGCAGCCCCACCACTGCCCTTCATGTTTCTACCTGCAGAGTATTCTGCAGGTCTTCCATGGGCAAGGCTAAATTCCAGGAGAGGGAAGCCAAAGCGGAGCATCAGGTGGTGAAAGCAAGTTTCCTCTCTTCTACAAGCTCTCTCATTCTGCCCAGCTGCTCGGCTAGGACATTTTACATTCTACTCTGAGGGTGTGCTGGAAGGAAAGGGTACATAAATATACAGATTTTAAGCATAGAAAGGTCCCATTGGACTTCTCATCTGGCATCCATCCCAAGAAATCTGTCGTGGTCATTTCTTCATTAAGACTCAACTTCAGCTGATGAAGCATAGCAAAATGATCTGCTGAACTAAAATGCAAGAGGAGCATGCTCCCCCTAAATCATTGTGGCTTTATTGGGTTTTTTTTTATTTTTTTTTTAGTTAAGCATGAATGGGTGTAGGGTTACTCATGATGAGTCATTGAGACTGTACCTGCAGTGGTAAGGCTACTAAACTTCCCTTTAGAGCACTGCTCTCACACCTGTTTAATCTAGAGGAGATTTGCCTCTGCAGGCCTTACCACAAGCACACCTAGGTATTAGCAGTCTTTATTTCTGCTTGTTATGGACTGTTTGTCTTGCTGTCAAGCCTTTTTGTTAAATACTTCGGTTTGGTTAGCTTTTGGGCTCTTTATTCTCTGATTCACCTTCAGAGTATTCTACCTAGTAGCTGCTAGTCCTTGAATTGCTGTGGCTGTGGGTTAAAGCATGAAGTTTTGCAGCAGTGTGTAGGCAATGTGCAGACCCTGCTGACTGCCCAGGCAGTGAAAATGTTAAGTGTGCCTCTCTGGCTGCGGTGTGGAGATGACTTTGTCTCTGAATGACAAATGTTGTGCACGTGATAGCAAATCTTCAGCCCGTAGAAGCAGGCTGGCTGATTCACAGCTTCAGTCAGTCACTGTTTCAGCCCTGCCATCTCTCACCTCCGTCATCTCCCATCTGATATATCTGATATACCTGAGGTTCCTCTCTGCCTGCCCCCACCCCGCCGTGAGAGCCGTCAGTGCAGCACTTCTCTTTTGCGTAGCTGCTGGCCAGAAATAGCTCTGGTGGGCTCAAGATTGAGGAATGCTCCTTCCCACCAGTGAAGCAGCACCAGTTGCTCAGGTGTTTGCTTTTGGCTGCACTCTGGAACAGAGAGACAAGGGGAATAGGCAGGACAGAACTTCTGCCACCATTTGCCCAAGTCTTGGCCGCACGTTACAGTTTTCTCTTCACCTCTTCATTATTGATTTTATCCCACATGCTCTTTCTGGTCTCTTCAGGCATTCAGGCTCTAGTAGGGTTTTAAGGACCTATTTTTAAAAGTGAAATAATATTTAGTTTAAGCTGTTGCCATTTCCCGGCTCTATTTTACCACGTGGTGGTGGTAGTTCTGTGATGTGGTTTACTGGTCACTGGAAAGTTGACATCACCAAAAGCATTTCATTCACAATCTAAGATTTTTGTGATGAATTACAGGCCTGCAAGCAAATAACTGGAATTGCAAAGCTGTGACTTGGGTGCTGCTTTGATTTAATTTTTATCAACAGTAAAGATTGTCCATGAAGGAACTGTTGCAAGCAATGTGATTATGATTAAGTCTTTAACACAGAACTCCTCTTTTCCCTGTACACCCACAGCTGTAAAATTTTCCAGAGTTGTTACTATTACGTGCCTCAACAGAGTGCCTGGCAGCACCAGCCACAGAGCAGCGCCCATCGAGAACCAGATTCTATTTTTACTCTTAAATGATTTTTAGGCAAACCTCTGAAACTGGCAATGAGCTGAAGAAATCTGGAGTCTGGTTAGCCGTACTGCTGACCCAAATCAGGTAGGAGGCTGCAAGGCTGTGGGCACAGTTGGTACCTGTGAGGGGAGACACAGCGGCTCATATTCGAAGAAGCGGCAGCAGACAACTGCAGAGGCCATTTTAGCTGTGCTAGCAGGGGCTACTTCAGTTCAGGAAACATTGCTCAAACCTCACTCCTGGTGAAAAAGAGTAATAAAGCCCCAAATCCACAGATTTTTTTCAGTTAGCAGGCAAGTCTAAGGACCTCAAAAGCAAGTGGCTTGAATAAACCCGGGCTCCAAAGTATAAAGAAGAAGTGGTGTGTGCAAGGCGGGACAGACCGTAGTTTTCTTTCCCATAGGTACTTTGATGCTGTAATAATAAATGGAGAAAAAAAAGTGCTTTGCTCAGTGAAATGATGACAGATTACTTGAATACTCTCCAGAAACAACTACACTGACCAAGAAGGTGTCATCTTAAAAGACAGTTACCCCTTGACGTGTTTCTTTACATCTCAATTTTTGCAAAACTGGGATTATCACTAATGAGCAATCCTCAGGTTCTTGTTCAAAAGTGTCATGGGAAAAAGAGCGTGGAAACCCCCGACCTTGTTCTTCCAGATTTTTTTTTTAAAGGAAAGAGGCCCAGGCAACTCTATCTTTTCTGAAATGTGAAGAGCAAGAAGAGTAAGTTTAACATCCATGACACACAGCTTCTGCTGCCCTCTGATTGCTCAAGGGCACAAAGAATAAACACCTGCTTAAGCCTGTAGACAGGAGTCTGAATGCTGCTGGTTCTCCCCTTCAGAAGCACCTGTGTGTGTGTTTTTTTAAGGTGTGAATAACACAGTGGTGCTTTGTAGTGCTGTCATCGATGTTCTCCAACCCTAAAAGCACAAGCACACTCTTTCTTAGTGTCCTTTTCAATAAATAAGCAAGAAAAAGCCCAAATCCAAAGCTGAAAAATCTGCCTGCAGCTCAACACCAAAACACAACCTTTCTGCAAACCTTGATGTAAGCTTGCCTGTTTTTCCGAAGAAGACTGTTGTGCTAATCATGTGCTTAAAGGTAAGCAGGTGTTGGTGTGCTTTATCAAACTGGATCTGCCAGGCCTGGAGGACGTTTGTCTGTTTCCCCCTGGCTTCTTCCCCTGTTAGATATACTTGTTCTGAAGTAATATTGATCAAATGGGAAAGCTGCCTGGTTTTTTAGGAACTGGTGGAAATCTGGGTGCTTTGCACACTTTTGGAGTGACAAATTAAACTTGCACAGGTTACCTAGAGCTCTCTGAAGCACTTATTTGCACATGGTGGTGGGATTTAATGAGCAGCTTCATCAGTAGCAAGAGCATTAAAGGAATGACCAGGCTGGGTTTTATCTCATTTAAGCGCTTCAGAGGAAGTTGGCACTTTCTAGATAAGAGCTTGCTGGTGGCCAGATCACTCTGACCCACAGGCCAGCATCTGAGGAGAGGAAGGACATTCCAGGGGTTACGGAGCAAACTTGAGCTTTGGGAGACTTGGTCTGGTTTCCTGTCACCTCTGTAAAGCCAGATGGCCTCCTGGTACAAGTTCCTCATCTGCAAATGAATTGCACTTCCCTGTCTCAGAAGGACACATTGTCAGGAATGTGCTGGTGATGGTGAAGCATCAGGTCATTGCGCTGCCAGCAGCACAAGTACTTCTCATCCTCCAAAGGAACTTAATGTACAGCATGAGACAGACACCTCTGCCTGGCAGAGGGATTAACATGGGATAGCCTGACATCGACAAAGCTGTGTTACCAAAACAGTTTGAGTTTGACTCCCATCATAAGAAAATTCCAGGCTGCTCTGGTTTCCCTTCCTGTCCACTCTTGCCCCAGCTTTCATGCTCAGCAGGTCCAGCCAGTCCATACCAGGCTAGAATCCCTCACCTTCATGGGGGTTAGCCTAGAGGTGCTGAAAATCTTCTCTTTGCACCACTGGGCATAAATCAAAAGAGGGAGCATTGCAGTTTTATGAAAGCCTTGGCTTGTGTGAAAAGGGGAAGGACATGGTCACAGAAGAGGCGGCTTATTGACACAGAGCATAGGTTAAATGCAGAGCTATTCCATAACAACAGCCCTCATAGTGTTCTAAAGTCTGGTGGTATAAAATAATGCCCAAAAGGTGCCTGAGCAATTAGCCTGCTCCCTTCACCTTGCTGGGCCCTGCTGCTCTCCTCAGGCTGAGCTGTGATTCTCAGAAATTACTCCAGACCCTTTAACTGAATGCTCCTTAGGAGATTTGCATATCCTTCCGTAAAAAGGATGACTTTGCCCTTGTTTGACACTTCAGTAATTTTTTTAGTCTTTTTGTCTAAAGAGGAACTATTAAACGGGGGCAAACGAGGAAGAAGATATTCTGTAACAAAAAGCAAGTGACTGGACCTGCTTTTGGAGTCACCACGACTTCTACCTTTGCAGATGGCTGGGTAGAGAATCAATTGCTCAAGACACTCTTTGTGCTTGGTTCCACATCATCACCTCAACCCTTTGCTGGCCATTTCAGTATTTTAGCCTGAAGTGCATTACAGAAAAATGAGTTCTTTCTAGTACAGGGATCACTGAGCTGTGTCATGGCTCAGCTGCCAGGCTGGTCCAGCTTTCCTTTTCCTAGATTGCCTCTTCCCTCACCACTGTTGGCTGTTTTCCTGTGCCCGTCCTTGGAGATGCTGTGTAAACAGGGAATGCAGTGTTTGTTCCAAAAACCCATATCTAATCGCAGGAAAGGTACTGCTAATGAATACAAAGAAAGAGACAAGTAAATAATGAGACAACAGAAGACTAGACTCTTAATTTGACCTGGGGTTGTTGTGATGATTAAAAAAAAGGCTGTAAGTTTTTTATAAGTAAAAATACAAGAGCAGGACCTCTGACTTGTGCTACTTTTTCTGTTCCGGACACAGCTAGCACAGTTTTGATAAACACAAGTCATGCACCAACCCATGGTTCAGACTCCAAGCCAAAAGGTGGTGTTTAAAAAAAATTCAATCTTTTTTGGTTGTCTTTAATATACAAGACCCTTCCCAGCATTAGAAGAGGGCAAGGTGCTTAGGGAAAACTATTTCTTTTCAAAGAAGTTGCTATTGCTTAAACTAGAAAAGGAGGAAAGAGAAGATGTAAAGACTTGGAAGAATGCTAAGTAGAGGAATGGGAGCCAGCAGGCACAGGGTTGTCAAAAGCTTCTTTTAACCAGCAGCAGGAGCTTTACTGCAGCTTTGTCCAAGTAAATGCAGTTTTCAGGGCTGTATCCAAGAGTGAAGAATTCCTTACTATGGGCTCAATTTTGAATCACCTTATCTAATTTTGAGCTCAGCGTCTGGTTGTGAGGTGTTGAGTTTGGCTCGAGGACTCTGGGCTGCCAGAGCAGGGTCAGTGAAGGGCTGGGCACCATGCTTGGCTCGCCAGGATCCCAGCACAAACCATGCCCTGAAACCTGGGCTCTGGGTGGAACTGCTGTGCATACAGGCAGCTGAGAGCTGGGAGGGGATGCAAAGGCCCATGAGGGCCAGAGGCAACTCTGCTGCCCACTTTGCAGATGGCCTGTCACGTACCCATTTCTGACGGGTGGGGGATGGTTTGTGTGGGTTTTGTTTCGGGTTTTTTGAAACACAAAAAGGTGTTGGCTTAATTGCATCACCTTTCTGGATGGCTGCCTTAGCTCCATGAGACCACCTCTGCAGGACACAGTGGGAGCCATAAAAAACTTCAAAATTTAAGTCCAGTATTTTATGGGACTAGCCAAGAGCATTTTGTATCCTAGTGGGAAGCTGGGAACTTCTTCTTTTTCAGGAATATAAATCATTCACTTTTCTTGTTTGCTTAATGTTCTACATTAAAACTGGCAGTTTCCCAGATCTTGATCTGAGCTAATTTCTGTGGAAGAGACTACAGAGGTATCTCTATGCCTTTTTTTATTGTCTTTACAATTGTTTTAAAGTCACAGATTTTAAATAAAAGGGTGCTGTAAGAAAAGGCTATGTAGCAGGCCAAAAGTTCATGACAATTTGCAAGATGGGTTATTTATTTGTCACCTGGCTCTATTAAAAGTCCCTGTGTGTACAGCATCAAGTACCTACCCTTAGCATGTCTACAAAGAACCTTTGATGTCACAAATGTTGGGTAAGTTTTATTGCTTGGCTTTCCACAGTGATGTACAGATGTAAAGTCTTCCTTCTCTCTGCCAGCACTAGGACTGGGTAGGTCTGAAGCTCTCCAGGTGTTTTGGTTCTCATGTCCTCTTTTTCCTTCCCTTCTCCAGCTGTCACTACAAATCACTCCGCCGTGTGAGAGTGAACAACACTATGAGTACTCTGGACGGTGCTGCAGGAAGTGTGAGCCAGGTATGTGAGCAGTGACTGGGCTGAGAGGCTCATTAGGAGCTGCTCTGTGGGTCGCTGGTGAGGCAGTCAGCTCTCATGACTGCTGATGGATTGGCACGTGCCCTGCAGGTGCCTGATCTCGAGTGCTTTCCAAGGCCAGGAGTGGTCCTGCTGGCCTCAGCAAAGGCCACAGCAGCTGTTTTGTTGGGATAGCTCTTAACCACTGCGGGCGACAGAAAGCAGCTCAGTTTTTGTGCTCCTGGGCCATCCACTTCACAGATGTTTCAGTGCCACACTAAATGGGAACCAGATCGACAAACTAAAAAGGTGCAGGAAGAAAAGATTGTCCACAGCAGTGTTACAACCCAACCTCTTTTTTTTCCTCTAACCTCCTTAGACAGCTGCTCTGCAGCTTCCAGATGACCTGCTTGTCCTTTTCTCAATCACAGGGAAGTATTTGTCTGCTAGATGCACTGCTACTTCTGATAGCGTTTGCCAGCCATGTGGCCCAAATGAGTATATGGATGTCTGGAATGAAGAAGATAAATGCTTGCTACATAAAATATGTGATCAAGGTGAGCTGTTCATACTGTAGAACCTTTTAATCTGAAGTAGTGAAGCATGAAGATGGGAAAGTGTATCTAGGGAAGTTGCTGTGTTCAGGTGCCCAACACTGAAGGCTGAGCTTGGAGAAGAGCCTGGCAGAGAGGGAGATCCCTAGGCAGCAAAGATCCTGTGCTATGCAGAGCACCATGACTGCAGTCTCTGTGCTGCTGATAGTGGTTATCTTCACTGGGGCCATTCACCCCTGTGAGCTGATTTTAGAAGTTGTCCTTTTGCCCAGCACACTCTGCATTCACTTCCCCTAATGTGTTTGTCTCACCCTTGTAAATGCTGTGTTTATTTTCTGCAAAAGCCACAAGGAAATGTATTGTTTATGAGTGCAGTGGGTGAGGAGCCCTGTGCCGATCAAGGGTCTCCCCTGCTTCCTGAAAGACACTATTTCCTCTAACATGAATGGGTTTCCATCTGCCATTCAAGCAAAGCACGTAGGTAGAAAAGGAGGTTCAGAAACTTGAGGCTTGTTATCAGAGAGATTTTTACTCCCATCTTCTTTCTCTTTTAGGGAAGGCCTTGAGAGAAGTGAACCCGGGGAACAGCACGTTCCAGCGGCAGTGTGCTTGTACAATGGGCTACCACTGGAGCGAGGACTGCGACTGCTGTCAGCGAAATACCGTGTGTGCTCCTGGACTTGGAGTCAAGCCTCCTGGTGAGATACAGAAAGGGGATGTACAAAGTGAAATGTGCAATTGAGGCCTACTGGATGAGGCCAGCATCGTGTGGGTTGTGACATTTGAGAGGGTGTTTCAGTCTCTCAGACAGCTGTCAACAGAGGATGCATATCTGAGTTGTCATTACACTGCATATAATCCTCCTGGACTATTCACGTTTTGAAGGCTTCTGCCTCCATAGTTTAAATAATATCTTGGATCAAGTGACTTCTGCAGGATATCACATGAACATGGCAGTAGTTGCAAGGTGTCCAGTACATTTCTAATGTTTGCTGAGGTGTCTGACTGTGAGTCACTAGGTCATGCATTGCGCCAGTTTTCAGAGAAGCACTCTTTTTGAGGTTGTTCCTGAGGTCAGATTTGCAATCTGGTTTTGTGCAATGACGTTGCCATTTTTTAATGTTACAAACAAGTTAAAAGTGATTAACTCTTTTCAGGTAGCTCATGTATTCTGTTTTAGCAAGTATTCTGTTTTGTATGGCTAGTAGTGCAAAGGTTTATTACAGACATTTAATTTACGCTTAAGTCGATTTAAAACAAGATGCAGGTGTTTTGTGGGTGGAAAACATAGTTAAGTTCAAAGGTGTAGTGAATGCTGGGAACAGCTGCACCAGGGATGAAACCCAAAAAAGCAGCAAGTAATAGAGTAATGGAGGAAGAAATGCTTTATGTGTCTGGAGGACAGTTGCTGTTTTTTACCCAGCCTAACAAATCCTGATACAGCATTTTGTTTGCTGTGGCTTCATAGAAGTGACAATAACAATCAACATCACTGTCTGTGACACAGCTTCATCATGGGGGAATAAATAGAAGGGGAAGGATGTAACAGCTGTGTGTTATTTTATAATAAATAACACAAATGGCTTCTCGTCGATTCTCATTTTGATTGTGTAGAGAAGTGCTCAGGTGAGGCTTTCCAGAACTTGCATGGAACTGCAACATTGCTGCCCTAATATAACGTGAGACCCCACTTTTTATGAAAGCTTTTAGGGGGACTGGGGAAGGAGAGGGGAGCAGGAGGACAGGGAGCACAGTCACGTTCCTGTCGCTTGGAAGGAACCCACAGAAACTCATCTATGATATTTTTCCTTCCTACACACAGTGCAACAAGACAGAGACACAATGTGCATACCATGTCCCAGAGGCTACTTCTCAGAGGTCTTTTCATCCACCGACGAGTGTAAATCCTGGACCAAGTAAGTCTCTGGGTGTTGTAAATGGACCACACCAGGCAGAAGGCAGGGAGAAGCTTGGGCAAAAGCATTGGGCTGTGGCCAGAAGCATTAGTGGGTTGTTCCAGGCTGCCTGTAGAGCACACAGAGCAGAGCATCATTATGAGGCTGAAGCTTGAATTCTCCTTATAGGAGAACAAGAGAGAGCAGTGACGACAGAATTGCTGAGCCGAAAATAATGTACTTGAGATTCTTAGGGGTGCAGAAATGTAGTATTTTACAACAGAAAGTACTGCTCTGCGTAAGTATAGGAGGCACAACAAGCTTCTTTGAGGGAACCTAGCCTCTTTGTCTTTCTTTTTTAGCTGTACAGCTCTAGGATTGGAAGAAAGTGTGCCTGGGACTGACAAGTCTGATGCAGTTTGTAAAGAACGGAAGATCCCTGAGCCATCAGAAGATGGTTAGTGTCGTCGTATGGATTGTTGGTTGGAGTGTAGCAGGGAGGAGGAGGGATGTGATTACTAGAGGTTTGGGCTGGCTTAAATCCATTCTTATTGGGTGACTCTAGGGAGAGCAGCTGTAGACCAAGACAATGCTATTGGAAAATCCGACCTGTAAAAATTGTCTCAGGCCTGGTGACTCCGAGGCTTATGTCTACTGTTAAGCTGGGTTTGACACCTCCCACTAAAACTGCATGGCAGCATTGCTGTTACAGCCATGTTATACCCATGACTCCATCACATTCACAGCTTGTTAATTTTTATGTGCTTTCCACACACACATTACATGTATAAAGACTAGCAAGTCCTCTCCTTGCTTACTTTATAGCAATGATACAGTCTCAGCCTTATCCCTCCCAGATATCCTTCTTGGCCACTGTCCATTTCCTTCTTCAATGTGGATATGCTACTAAGGAGTTTGCTTGCCTGGCTTGCAGTGATGCATCACAACCTGAGATAAAGGACAAATTTTTCCATCTGTATCTATAGTCTCCGTGAAATGTTTGTCCTCTGTCCCTGACTGAAATCAAGCTCAGCCCCGTGGTGTGCTGGCAGCTTGCAAGGGAACATTAATTGAAGCCTGACCAGAAAAAATTGCTCTGTAACGCCAAGATTCTGGTTTTTATGGAGATGTCTTGGTACCAGGTACCAAATGTGACTGCTTGTCACAGAACTGCATGAGTGATAGAGTTCTTATTACAGAAACTAAAGATCAAATAGGAAGTAAAAACAACCCTCTGCTGTAGAAAAGCAGGTAGAATGAGCAAGGATTGTCATACTGCTGAGTACGGGCTGTGTGTTGATGACACTGTCTTTTTTACGCCCTGCAGGAACAAACAGGATCTTATATGTGTTGATTGTCATCTTGTTTTTTGTGACACTAATTGGCATTGTCATCTTCATCGTATACTACAAGAAGAAGGGGAAAAAGCTGACAGGTACATCATAGCTAATGGTATTCATGAGTGTGACAAATCTGGCTCTCTGTGCGCTGTGATTTCATGGGTAGCCAACAGATTAAGAAGCTCAGGACTTACACTGGAAGTTCTGTGCCATCCCTGTGACTGTTCATATGGATATGCTTTATCTAGCACAAAGTCTGAAAATTCCTTTCCTCTAGGCAGGCAGTAATTTACAGTGTGCTACACTTGACCCATGGAGTGACCAACCTCAGGGCAGACATGACTGTGGTTGGAAGGAGGGCTGGTGCTGGGGGCTTTCATAGCAGCCTGGCTGCTCTGCAGCACCTGGCACAGCTGACCCCTTGACCAGAGGGACAGATAGAAGTCCTGTCTTCTTCACCTTACTTTCCCTCCCACCCAAAAACCTGCATCTGGACAGGTTAAAGTATGGATTTCAAGACAAAGGCCTGATGTGTGTTTAAAAATGTGATGGAGATAATGTTTTTAGCTGAAGGCTGAAGTTCTGATGAGGTATTAAAGAAATACTAGAAGGAAATAGAATGAATAGTTAAAAGTAGAAAAATAGAAAAATTCTAGCCAAAGGCATACTGGATAACAGTGGGATACTGAGTTTATTATTAATAGAATGGAAATACCTTCACATTCCTCCACTTGAAGCCCGGGATCTCTTTAGTGAAGGACATACCTCTATTGTTCTGTTGGTTTTTAATTTTTTTCCCCTAAACATGGAAAGCGTTTTCTATCATTCCTTTCCCCAGTCCAAGCAATTTATGAAAAGTTTTGGGAGCAGTGGAAAGGAAGACAGAACTCACTTCTTGTAAAGTATATTTCAGCCTGTGTTTTAGAAATAGGCTGCCTCTGCCACACTAAACATGGGTTGTGCTAAATCTGGAATTTCTGGGATGGGCTGGAGGAAATGGTGACTCTGCTCACAAACCAAATACTTGTGATGCAGAGCAGGTTAGGGGGGAATGCAGTTTCCTTGACTCTTCGATTGCCCTGCTGCTCTGCAGCGACAGTCCCTCCTTGCCTTTGCATGGGGAATACTGCTCACCGAGCCTGGGAGAATTGCAGGCTAGGGAAGAAGCCCTTCCTGCTTGGTGTGGGTACTGGTGGTAAATCAACATCACAGCAACAGAGTCATTGCTGGGAACTGGTAGTGGCTGCACAGCTGATCTATCTTCAGCCATGCAAAACCATCACAAACTTCAAATGTACATGGGACTTGAGCCCTGCAAAGTCTCCTGAATTTATAAACATAAACCAAGAATTGCTCACTGTGTCAGTTGTTGCCCTAAAGCATGTTGGACTTAAAGCTTTTCCTCAGGAGATACTCCAAAGAAATTGGAATGAATTTCCCCATTAAGCATACCCTGATTAAATAGACTATGCTATGTTTGAGCCTGCCATCCTGTGGTTTCAGTGGCTTACCCTCTTCTCTCCAGGCTTCTCACTCCTGTCTGGGAAGCGCCTTTGGGCCATCCATGTGACTTCTCTTGAAATAGACCATTTCTGCTGTGAGCGGGTCTTGTTGGGCCAGTCATAGCTTGGTGTGACATATGACCAGGAAAGAAACCCCATTTGATGTGGAACACAGTTTAACCGTGGTCTATTTTAGGAGCTTGGAGACATTTGTTCCACAGAAATATATCCCTGTTCCAGTTACAGTGAATCCTCAGCTAGGCCCATGCTGGGACACTTGAACAGGCAGTAAAAACAGGCTTGCTGGTTTTATTTAATATGATATTGCGGGTTGTGAATGACTGTGGGTGTTTGGGTCTGTGGTAAACTTAAGTGCCTGCTATATGTTACAGCTGCTCTTTTGTTTTCCCTACAGCAGATCTACAGAACTGGGCTAATGAAGTGTGCAGCCAAATAAAAGGAACAAAGGTAAAGTCAAAGATGGTAGCATTTTCTTTTTGTTTTGTGTTTTCCTCATGGCATTCCTGATACCCCTCCTGAAGCAGACTCCATGGTCATCTTTGGCTAGAAAAGAATTTTTGAGTTCCTCAAAAATTGTTCGCAGCTTTGGCTTTTTCAGTCTGGTTTTCTGTAAATGTGAGACATGTGAAATCACCATTCACAAATAGCTTCTGAACCTGCTCTCTGGTTTCAGCCAGTTTTAACAGAGATAAAAGTCTCGTGATTATTTAATATTTATGACAAGAAAGTTAATCCTGAACCACTGGTTACTGAACACCTAAGACTGCCTAGGAACATCTGAGAGAGCCTTTCTAAATCCTAAATACAGGCAAATCTTCAGCTGAGTATGCCCCTTGTTACATACCAGAGTGCTCACAGGGAAGAAACCTGGATTTGAGTCATGCCAAGAATGCCAGGTATGCAGGGCATTAAATACCGAGCCATCAGCTAAAGAAACTGTTTGACTCCTTAATTCTAGGGAGGAAGAAATCCTGCTTGTACATTCCAATATGAAATAAATAAGAGCTTTTGCTCTGGAAGAACACCAGCCCCATGCTTGAAACAGATGGTGGCATTGGTGGCACTGTTTCAAGTTCATGTGCACAGCCTGCTTAACACTGTGGATGTGGACTGAGATGTCCCAGGTGTCCTGCCATCCCTTCTAGGAGCTGTGATGAGCTTAGCTGTTGAAAGACTCAAATTTCATCGCTTAAAGGAAAAACCAAACATACCAAAAAATCCCACCTTTCTGAGCAGGCTGTTGCTCTTTGGTCTCATAAGTCTTCGTGCAACCTCCTGTCTTGGCAGCTGTTCAGATCCTCTGGGACAGAGGAGTGAATCAACAGCAATTAGTGGCTGGCAGCACTTACACTCTCTTTTCTATCCTGGAAGATCTGAACAGATGCTAGAGATTAAAGGTATCAGTTCCCAAACACCCATCTTTAAAGCACAACTTGTACAAATGGAAGAAAACCCCTGAAGTATTTCCCAACCCAGGCCATGGGCCTTTGCATTAATTGTCCTAACCTTTCATTGCTTATATTAAAAATTCAGCCCTCAATAGGGCCTTCACAGATCAATAGCCCTTCAGACACATGGGAGTGTTTCCAAAACCTAATAAACAGTTAGGTAGGTCTTACTAATGGTCCATAAGGAATAGCAGAATCCAGCAACTCTTCTAGGTTTATTAACTCAAGTGCCCTTGAAAAAAACTAGGACTAGTTGTCTCACAAGATTAAATGCTACTGCTCCCCAGGCCACCAGATTTCGTTCTGAACACCTGCTGAGCCCAGCATCACCAGTCACAGTTTCCCAGCAGGGTAGAATTGCACATCCAGACTCAAGTATAGCACCACTGCGCAACCTCAGCAGTTCCACACAGAGGAAGGACCATGATCTACCTTTTGCTTCTTTGTCTAAAAAAATAACTTCATGTTGATCTATTTGTTAAAGATGTTTTTACTTTCACTTTCTTTCAGGAACCCCCCAGAGATGCATTTAGTGTGAACATCACAAATGCTGCTGTCCCCCAGACTGCTGAAGACACAAGTCTCCTGGTCCCCTCGGGCTCTCCTGTCCCTGGAAACTTGTGCTGCACCTCTGGTCATACTCCCTGCAGGAATGAGTGCCCCGGCACAGAGCCTTGTGAGGCAGTGGTAACTGAAACTGATGATTACCAATTCCCACCAGTTCCCACAGAAGATGAATACATGGATAAGGATCCCAATAACACTGATTATTTATCTTTACTAAGTCGGACTGCCAGTAAAACTGTGTCATCATTTTCAGAACCAATGGAGGCAGGGGAGAATGACAGCTTGAACCAGTACTTTTCAGGTATTGGGAGCACAGAGGATGTATCAGTCTCTCAAGGCTTTCACCCTCCCTCCAAAATAGATGGGGCACATACTGCTACGGAACAGCTTCTACAGAAATCTTGCCAACATGCCCTCAGTTGCCTAAAGGAAACATGCAACAAAGACTCGGATCATTTTGCAACAAACTGTGACTCAGAGAAAATCTGTGTGAGGTGTGGCATTTTGTACAGAGAATCTCCCCGAAAGTGTAGCAAACCCTATTGTGCTGCGCCTGACAGCACCTCCACCTCCCCAGAAACTGGTTCCTGTGCCCAGTGCACCTGTGGTTTGAATTTTCTCTCTGCTGGTCAGAGCACTCTAGTAAATGATCTTGGTGTGGAAGATGCACCTTCAGATAGTACCAACATGAAGTACCAGAACACAAACAGAAGCACTTCAGGGATACACAGAAGCACTTCAGGGACAAACAGCAGCACTTCAGACCTCCCTCCAGCATCTGGTAAGCCCCTTAGGCTTCACCCATACATAGTTGTATAGGATTGTTCTCTTTGCTAGCTCAGTACTGTTCAGGGGATCTGACTTAGGAGAAGAAAATTATGCTGTTTCACTTAATTGCCCTGAAGCTAGTCTGAAGAAAAACTCTGAAATTTTAAGGCCATTTGGTTTGTATTGAATTCTGCAAAAAGAATGAGCCAGCAAGGTACCATTGTCCCTCTCTGATCTAATCAGCAATGCAGAACCCACCCTCTGGCTGTCTCTGCAGAGGCCAGGCAGTTCTGCTAGCAGGTGTATGTATTGGAGAAAATTCGGAAGAACACAGTATAGGGACCTAGAGGCTGAGCTAAGGAAGGATGCATAATGCTCAGACAGATACTTTTCATTCACCAGTGTGCACACATATTTTTACCATTAGGCTTAAGTCCACTTGCATTTATACAGTGGTCAGTGTAACTCCAGCTGGAGCTGTAAGCTGGTGACCGTGTCTGGGTCTAAGAGATTATCTACAATTTTCTGCTTATAGCTCTTCTGTTTTTATTTGCTGGAGTATATAACATAAAATAGTTTCACACAGACACTGTTTCGCCATACACATACACTTTGTCCCCTAAACATCTCTGAAACACTGATTAGTTTACTAATTGTCTACCAATTTATTAATTGAGTAAATATATCAAAATTGTCAAATGAAAACAGGGAAAAAAATCACTGAAGCAAAACCAGCAGAAGGGAAGTTACACGCCTTCTCTGGATGAAACCTTCCTTCCCCAGACTTTTTTTCAGTATAAAAGTCTGCAATCTGCCTGTCATATGTTATTAGTCATTTTAGATTATAATCTCATAAAGTTGGATGCTCTATTTTTATTTATTGTGCACTGCCAAGCATAATGAGACCTTAGTGTTGAGTGGGACATCTAAGTATTACTGTAATACCCACAGCAGTTGTAAGCTGTTGCCCTTCTTTAAAACCAATAGTGCCTTAAAATTTCTTACAGAGACATTCTTGTCAGTCTGCCAAAGCCCCAAAACAACACACTTGAAGGCCCTTCCTCTCTCAACATGCATTCCATATGGGAATCTAAAAGTGTGCAGCATTCATCTTCTGAAGAGCAGAAACTTTCTGCTGCTTCAGTTTCCTGAAATTTTGACGCAGTTTCACTGTCTGGTCTGTAGAGAATGGAGCAGGAGTAAAGAGGACACAGATTATCTTTTTTTGTTATTGTTGGACTCTTGAAGTATAACTGAAAGTCAGGTTATATTTGGTACTGCTTTTCTTTCTAAATATGACACAAAGAGAAAGAGAAAATATTAAGGAACAGTAGAGCAAACAGGAGAGCTTGGATATAAGCACTGTGCTAGCAAGTGCCATCTTAGATCTGCAGCACCATTCTTTATATGGGATTTTAATTGTGTCTGTGCCTTTGGATATGTACATGTTATAGTGCCATCTGGTGAAACTGTGTTTCTAATTCACCAATTTTTATGCATGACTGCAAGAAGATACTGACAGAGCTGTGGGCAGTATCAGAGCGTGGGTTAGTTGATCTGTGGGTAACCTGGCTTGCTGGCAGAGTAATTTTTCTGCTCACAGAATGGCCATACCCTGCTGGCAGGGCCTGGTTGCATGAGGACCGGGACAGGGCTTAGCCTTAGATTCCTCACTGAAAGCAGCCCAGCCACGCCAGGTCTGCACGTGTGGGTGCATCAGCATCTGTCATTTTGGTAGGCCTTGTGAAATGTCCAGATGGAATAAATGTGCCTGTAAAATAACTTTCTGTAAAGCTTCTCAAAGCCACTGAAGCCACCAGGCTTTGCATACAGTTATGCTAAAACAGAACGGTACAAAAAAAGGTGGATGAAAAATGGGAAGAAAAAGACCATTGGAAATTCCATGAAGTTTTGGTCTTGGTTCACTAACACTCAGAATGACCATAGAAGTGGTAAACTCTGTCCCTCCTGTGAAACAATCCTAGAGAGCCAAAGTGGATCTCTGGATAGGTGCCCCTTCTAGGGGTCACCACTGGAGATGGAGTTCAAGCAGCTCTTCAAAGCCCACAAGCCTGGAGGCAGTCAGAACATGAAGGGTCAGTTCAAGCCCACCTCAGGTCCTGTGTGGGGCTACACTGCAACACATCAGTGCAGGAAAACTTAGCTGACTCATAATTGGGGCTGGTTTTGCAAAAGCCTTTCACTTCCAGATTCCAAACCAGCCTGGTTTGGCAGTGACAAACAGTTCTCACCACCTAGAGGCCATTAAATGTCTCAGAGAAAATTATTTGCCTGCGTTGTTCCAGTTCTTAATGAACAATTACCACAAAAGTTAATCTGTCTTTGTTATTAATATCAGATAGTCTAAAGAGATCAAAAGGCTGAAACATTGCAGAAAACAATGCCTTCACTTTGAATGCATCCCTTATACTTTTCAGGTTGGAAGCACTTTTCTTGGCACAGTGTAGGAAGCTCTTGTGTCCATTTTCTGCGCTTTCAGTCCTTAAATAGCCTTTTGTTTCAGCATGGTGTCTTCAGAAAGCACAGAAGGTTTGCCAGCCACCTTCAGCTAAACATTATAAATGTGTTAATCTGCCTTTTTGTTTCCCTCCCCACTGTCACATATATTTCTAAATTTTTGATCTCGTGCTGAGCACTGGTAACTTTTTTCACAGCACCTTTTGCAAGGCAATCTGTTTAAAGACAAATAGTTATTTTTGTACTGCCATTATGCCCAAGAGTTTTGTTCATGGTAAACAGCCAAACTGAGTCGAACACAGGGAAAAGAATCAGCAGGGAAAAGCTCCTGCAGAGAGAACCCTTATGGACATCTCATCTTAATCAACAGCACTTGGAAGGAAAGCAAAGCAGTGGTTTAGGTGAAATAAATAAGGTTGCTTAAGTGGGGGCCTATTAGAGAGATGCTCGAGTGCTGCCCAGACTCAGCTGTGAGTGGGCACAGATCCTGACTCCACACAGCTGGAGATCAGTGCCCAGTGCTGGTGTGCAAACATCACCCATGGAAAAACAGCAGTTCTCTGGGCTGGGCCGTGTTTATCTGCAAGGGAAATAGGAATGTCTCTAGTGTTGAGGCATGTAATAAAGAAAGGCACAAAATGTCTAAAAGGAGTTGAATCAGTCTGCAAGTGATGATGAAGTGAAGCACAGCAGGAAAAACATTTCCTACTAAGGCTGTTCACAGGCTAGGAAAATTTTGTTTACTTGGTTTCTTCAGTTTGTTTCATTTTCAAACTTTATCAGGCTTGTTAGTTTGATGTTGGAAGTTTATTCTCAGTTATTTTCTTTCTGCTCTGAGGAAAGTTTATTAATTCCCAAAGCCCAGTCCTACTGTCACTTAGGTCAGCAGCCCAGTCCTTGAATAGCAAAAAGATTGCATTTATACTGAAAAATCTCTAACCTCAGGCAGACTGACTGAAACCATAACTCTGTTAAGTTGCTATAATATAGACTCTGTCTCTTCAGTGGCGTCAGTCTACATCCAGCTAAATCTGTGCAGGGGCTAGGTGAGTGCCAGAGTGTACTTACATGAGGATCTGGACTATATAACATAATTGTATAAGCTCTGTGTTGTTTGGACACTGTGTGACTGTGTGATCTGATGTTAAGTCTTTCACTATTTATTCAGTAAGCCTGCTATCTAAAATGGTAGGATTGATTGGGGGTTTATTGCCTCTTTGGTAAACAGTGTGATTTCTCGGACTCCAGGAAAAAATAAATCTCATAATCAGAAATAATTAGCATTTCTTCACAAACCGCAGACAGAGGCAGATTGGACACAGCTTTGTGCATCAGGCAGCAGAGGGAACATGAGATTGTCACCCTCTCTCAGGCTTTCCAGATCACAGCTCAGAGGAAAAATGTTTCCAACCCTTCCAGACAGGCTCCTTGTGTATGACAGACTTTGTCCTGAGAAGACGAAAATGGAAATAATGAAAAGGTCCAGTGGAAGGTATTGATTATAAGAGCATCCTCATGTCACAGGGGAAAAAATAATGGAACAAGAACAAAGCCTCACAGCAGATTTAGTTCACTGCACTAAGTGTCCACCTTGTGAGCAGAAAATATTAATCATGTGTGCCTTCTTTTCTCCCCCCTCCTTCCTAGGAAATGTGACTGGAAACAGTAACTCCACCTTTATTTCAAGTGGACAAGTAATGAACTTCAAGGGCGACATCATTGTTGTCTATCTTAGCCAAAACTCTCAGGAGGGGGCAGCGGCCTCGGGACTGAGCGAGGAGAACGTGGGCAGCCCCGTGCAGGAGGAGAACCTCAGCCGCTGCGAGACTTTCGCCGGCAATGCCCAGCACTACAAGGAGAAGTGTGCGGAGCTGCAGGGCACCCACCCGGCCCCAGGGAGCGGGGGACCACGGTGGCCTGGTGGAGCCCTGGCCCAGGACCGCGGCCCATCCTGCGGTGGACAAGCCTGCCAGCCCGTGCAGGAGGAGGGGAAGCTGGGACACTTCTCAGAGAAGGTGTTGAACTGAGGGGACACAGTGTCCTCACTGCGGGCCAGGGCACCGGCACACAGCCCCCAACGGGGTGTGGGGCTGCTGCTGTGCTGCCAAAATCCTGGGTGTCACAACAGACTGGGAGACTGTTGCTGCTCCAGTGTCTCCTGGGAAATTTTACAGCTGGAAGGACCCTCATAGCGCACATGTCACTGCTGGTGGTGCTGCTGCTGTGGGTGGAGGTGGCCAATGGGGACGGGCGCACGTGTGAAGCCGGGCACACTTCCCTTGTTGCAGAAGCAGCAGCAGGGTTTTCTCCTCTCCCCCACAGGGAGATGGGCTCCCTGCCTGCTCCCCATTCCCTGCCACCTCTCCCTGGCAAGTGGCAGAAGTGAGCTGAAATCCATCCACGTGGGGACTCTGTGAGGAGGAGAGCACTACTGGCCAGGTGTGCAGGATGCTCCTGGAGAGGGGATGGTGTGGCCAGGGACCGGACTCATGGAGGCCCCTGAGCTCTGCCTCAGGGTTTCTTTTTTACAACTAAGCTGTATCCATTTTGCTGAGTCTTTGAGGTGGAAGGAAGCCATGGTGCTGCTGCAACCTTTGCCTCCCTGGGGTGATGTGGCAGGGGGCATCATCCCTTCGCCTCTTCCCCCAAGGAAGCAAACACTCCAGTCCCAAATCAGCACCAGAGCCAAGGTCCTGGGCTGCCCCTTATTGACTTGTGGGTATAAATAGGTGTGTGTAATGCTGCCACAAGCAGATGATAACATGCAAAATACAGCTGATATGCCTCAAAAGGCATATCAGTCTAATCTCGAGCAAAGAGCATTTATAGTGACCCTGATTCACCTCTGCCTTATTGCAGCTCTCCAGAGGAGTTCAGACCTCTGGAGATATGTGCCTGATACACTGCTGCAGAAATAACATCACTACAGTTTAAGACAAAGAGCTGCTAGCAGGTGAGAAAGGGTCTGTCACAACCAGCTGTGCATATTTCCTGAGTTACAGGAGAGGGAAGGATTATTTTGGAGGTTACATCTCCAAAGATGGAGAGTTTGGTCAGGTTCAAACATTCATTCTTTTATCTGCCTGAACAATTTTGTCATTTCTTTTGCCATTTTCATTAATAGGCAGAGATTTACTTAGGTAGCATGAAGCTATTTCCAGAACTTGGCCTGTGTGAGCTGAAGTCAGAGTGTAGCCTCTGTCACGCTGAGAGCTGATGAGCAATGGGACCAAAGGTTTGGCATTTAAGAATAATAGTAATTGTATTTAAAAGGGAATCTTGGTAACTCAGCTGGCTTTGGTTCATGTCCAATATCCTGCAGCCTTCTCCAGCAGCCACTGTGGAAAGAAAGATGAAGGGAACAGAGTCTCAAGGAACTCCCAAGAGAAAAAGATAACATTTTTAATGATTTCCTGACAAGGAATAATTTTCTGACATTCTCCTGCAGGTGTAAGTTTTGCAGGAATCTATCTGCAGCCGGAGCCTTCAGGAGGGCAAGTGCTCTGTTTCCTACCAGACAGCAAAGGGATCTCTTACCTAGTACAGTTATGCCTTCCCTGATGGAAGAAGTCTCTAGTTGGAGAGTTTCTCCCCAGGAAGCTGAGGGGTTCACTGCATAGCTGCTGTTTGCAGTAGTACTGCTCTGCGGGGAAAGAGCACCTATAAAGCTGACAAGGTGATCACTCTGTCACAATGAGCTTCTCATGCATTAAACAAAAGGATGGGCTTAGCCACCTTCACCTCTCAGGAGAATAATTCTGTATTGTTTATCTACCTGGGAGGTAAAGTTCAGTAAAAATGTGTAAGACTCTCTCTTGGGTGACTGGGATAAAGGGCAAATGAACAATCAGTATCACTTCCACCTCTGTGTGGCCTTCAAAAAACTAAGTCAGGCTAGCCTAGACTCAGGCAGGCAGGTAGATTGTCCCATTCAGTGAAGGTGTGTAACTGAGGCTTTCTTCTTGTCTGTGTTATTCTTTTGTCTTTCCTGTTGGATCTTTTCCAACCTCTTTCTTGTCTCTTCTGAAGTAGTTCTGTATCTTCTAGGCACTGGTAGGGACAAGGAAGCAGAACCACCATCACCTTCAGGCAAGGTGGTATAGATATTTTCCCACTTCGTCTTAATTTTTTCAGTTGCTCTTTTCTGGAAAGCATTTACCAATACATCAGTCCTGCTGGAAAGTATACAACCAACCCCATTTAGAGGGCAGTCAGGATTGAATTCTGCAGTCATCTCTGGGTAAATTACTCAGATCTGTCATCTTCTCCTTTTGCAGCTTCTTTCTTCCCTTGGTTTGTAACTACCGCCAGAGTGCAGGCTCAAAATCCTGGTTTGAAGGGAGACAATGGGAATTTACTGTGTGTCCTCAATGAGAACACATTTTTCACTTGTTGAAATTCAGGTTCCTACTGAGCGAGGATTAAAACTAGGATAATCAGCAAGCATGAAGAAATGACTCCCATATGGGAAACACGATGTACCAACAGACCCACTTTTTTTTCTTCCTCCAGAGTCTATTCCAAAGTGAAAAAACAATATCACAGCCATTAGCATGCTGCATATTCCCTGGGTCTCTGCCTGACTCCTTAGACAAGGATCCCAAAGGGACTTCTTTATCCTCATGATTTCACTTGTCATCCGTTTGGAGCTGGGAGTGGTTTTTAGCATCTGTTTGTACAACAGGGATCTGTGCATTGGGCACTAATTTGGAGGCTTCTGGCTGCTATTGTAATACACACAATTAATGATAATAAAAATCTGAAATATCTATATGAGAAAAGGTGAAGGTTTTGTTTGAATAAATAGGGAAAATAAAATGCATTATTATATGCCTCTGCCTGTTTAAAGAAAAAGAAAAAAGAGCAAAATGTGACTATAATTACATTCCTAGTTAGGTTTTTGTAACATTTTTTGTGTGTTGAATTGTTTTAACAAGAAATGCTTACCTTCCACAGTGTGTTCTGCAATGCATATTCTGCACCTGCACTGAGCCAGATAAGGAACTCTCATAGACCTGGTGTGATAATGCTTTGCTGCTGAGAATTAGGCACTGATTCCAACTCATTCCTGAGGTTTCCTCCTGTGCAGCATGCATTTTCACAAGTCTTTCAGTTTGAGGAGTCACATGAATTATCCTTAGTGAATATACTAGGAGTTCTTGAAAGTCAGGCACTTTCAGACCTGGCAGGACAGGAGTAATTCTGCATATAGCCATGGGAAAACAAGGACAGTGGAACAGCCCTTCTTATCCCCATGGAACATAATATGGCATTGAAGATCAATATAGACAGTAATGGCTGTTAATCTGTGTACTTTGCTACGTGTTCACACAGAGAGTGGGAGTTACTCTGTAAGGCTTACAGCATACCTGGGAGTAGCACCACTAAAATGTCATTTCTGCTTGTCCATTCAGGTTTCCTCCTCTTTATCATGTTGATGGTATCTGAGCAATTACACCCCTGTGTCTATCATAAAACAGAACCCTGCTGAAAGATGTCTTTGTGCTTATCACACAGACTCACATTTATATGTATTTAATAGAGCTCTCATTTTATCAGATACCTTCATGCACATTAGGCAGCAGTGCCCCTGTAAAAATAATCTGCCATGACTGGAGAATTCACTTCTGCAGCACCTTGGCAGACTCCAGCATATACCCCTGTTTCCCATTGCTCTCACTTTTGTAGTATGGTTTCTTGGTTTTTCCTTCTGCCAGGCATCCAAGTTGGTTGTGGCCTCCAAGATGATTGTGTTGTCTCTGCAGCATTGCACCAGTCTTCGGGCCCTCCAGCTGACTTTGTCACACTGTTAAACATCTGGTGTGTTGTCAAATGTGAGCATTCACAAGCATGAATTTGTGAAAAAATGCTTTATTCCAATTCTTTCTGGCTTTTGAACAAGGCAATGACCGCATAACATTAAGGAGCCCTGTTGCGGTAGGTGAGGATGCCAGAGCGTCCAGTTGGATGTGTTTTAACACGGCTTTTTTATTTCTTCTTCTGCTGGCTAGTTGGCTTATGGTTTCTTTGTTTTGGCTGGGGATTACCACAGCTCTTCTGGTTCATTTCTTAGCCTTCCTCACCACTTGGTCGGTCCCTGGGCATTGCACCAGTTTTTACTTGCATCAAAGTTGACAGGTCTGATCCATCATGTTTCTGTTGGTGGTCTCACATTTCTGTACCATATATGCAGATGGTCGTACATGAAATTACTCCCATTCCAGCTTCACAGGAAACTGTTGGAAAGGTTTCCAGGGAGAGCAAAGGAGCTCAGGAGTGTATGGGACTACCTGTTAATGGCACTTGGCAGAATGCATCCAAGGCTGCTGGGAGGGCTTGTCAACATCCTTGCAGAGACACACTGCAACATCTTTGACAGGTCGTGGAGTTTGGGGGAAGTCCCAGCTGCCTGGAAAAGGGCAAATATTACGCCCATCTACAAAAACAGGAAAAAAAAAGAGATTTGGGAAACTACAAATGAGTCAACCTCACTTGAGTACCTTGAAAAATTATGGAGTGGGTTCTCCTGGAAGCTATTTCTGGGCACGAAGAAGAAGAAGGCAACTGGGAGAAGCCAACACATACCTCAGCTAACTCAGCCTTCTCTCACTGTCAGCAGTTTTTTATTTGCTTCATCATTGGTTCCACAGAGACTTTGGAAGCATGACCTTCCTCATGAAGATCTAGGCAAAGAAGGCATAAAGGAAAATCTTCAGGTCTCCCTCTGTCATATGTAATTGACTGGCCAGCCCCACTCAACAGTGGACCTACCTTTTCCTTGTCCTATTTGCCAACACACAATAGAGGATGTCAGTACTTTCTTGTTATTCTTGACATTTTTTGCCAGCTCCGGCTAGGGCTGGACTTTAACCTTTCCCTCTGCATCTTTGCATGCCTGAGTGATATTTCTGTATTCTGCTTTGGAAGCCTCTTCCTTTTTCCATCACTCTCATGTTCCTTTTTTTTGCATCTGAGTTCTTTCAGTATCTCACTGTTTAACCAGGCTGGTTTCTTGCTGTGCCTGCTTAGGTGGATGGGCTGCTCTTGTGCATGGAGAATGCTGTCTGAATGTCTCCTAATGGTCCTGAACACCTTTGGCTTTCAAGGCAGGCTTCTGGGATGCCTCCTGACAGCTCTCTGAGCAAGATGAACTCTGCTCTTATGAAGATCTGGGCTCTACTCTGCTACTCACCTTCTTCACACTGCTTAGGATAATCTTATCAGTGCAGCCAAGGCTGCCACTGCCAGTCTTCAATTGTTTGAGAAGATTTTATCTGTTTCCACATCAGGTCTTCCATAGCAGACACCTATCACAAGCACTGCCTTGATGGTGACTCCTCTGATTTTGACCCAAAGACACCCAACTGATCTTTTTGCCCACGTTCTCAAATCACTCTTGTACGTAGAGTATAATCCCTCCTCCTCTTCCTCCTTTTCTATTTTCCCTCAAAAGCTTGGAAGCTGTTGATTTTTTTTCCAATAGAGCTATTTCCTTCGCTGATTTCTAAAATGATAGAAAAAACCTAACATTTTACCAGGCTCCCCACTGTTGTGCCTTTGTCTGGTTATAAACCAGACAATGAACAATATCGTGCCTGGGAATGGGCCTTCAAATTTCCCACTTATAAAAAGGGGAGGATGAGAGGCAAGGGCTGGAGCTGATGTGAGAAACAGAGGCTGAAAGATGCATTTCCTCTGTTCTGTAGAGATGTGGGGAGAAGACAACAAATGGCAGCATGGCCAGCAGAATCCTGGTGGCTTTGTCATTCCCAGTGTCCTGTACCATGTATTACCCAATGAGACTTCAGTCTCCTCAGTCCTGCAGGGGAAGAAGCAGCTGGCAACTCATCCAGTGTTTCAATCAGATGAAATGAGGCCTCTCTGTGTGTCTCTCTCAAAAAAAAAAAAAAAAAAAGCAGTGAATACTAAATGAACTTGAACTGAGATTTGCCATAAGCAGCACATGAGGACAAACCATTTCAAATGCAGAAACCACTACGTCAGTAGGCTGCTCCTGTTGATTGTCACTGGATTATAATGGAAGATTATTTACAAAGTCTCACTTATTTGAAGCACCTCAAATTAGTATCTAGAAGGTGTTTTTTAGCATGCAGGCCTGCCATTACAGTTCTCAGTTACATATCCTTAGGAAGCAGCTTACTTTCTTTATTCTCTCTGGTTTTGTTCAGTTCTAACATTCATTTATCTCCCTTTTAGTGTTGTAGGTGTCACACAAGTACAAAAGTTCTTGCTCCCTGTGGGAAATACAAAATAGTTTCGCCAGGGACATTTGCCTTTTGCATCATTTCAGTTCCTTGTTGGGTTTTTTGCAAGCTTAGCTGGTCATAAATGAACTAGACAACAGATGGTAGATCTCATGCTATAAAAAATTATAATTTAACAGGGGTTTCCACTTAAAAATGCAGCTGCCCATGGTGCACAGCCAATTTTTCTTCTGAGAACACTCTTTGAATGTATTGGAGAATGAGATGGTACCATTAGTTCTAATGACTGTCTCTGCAGGCTGCTCATAAATGTTTCCTGCAATCCCTGTTCTTTTCATCCACACCCCATAGATCCAACCTGTCTGCTGGAAGGGCCACACTTCAGGGATACATTAGAAACCTGTCCAGCTCATTATCTTCACTTACGCAAAACAATCATTGCCAAGATTTTGTCCCCTTTGTCTGAAGGGATACTCCAAGTATGACAGAAGCATAAAAAATAAACCCACTTAAATGCTTGGGTTTTCTCAGTCAGGCTGGCCTGCTATCTTTAAATATTGATACCCTTTGAGTCTGTTCTCTTCAAAGTCATGTTCTTTGGACAGGTCCCATTTGGGTCCACCACACTACACTTCTGTCTGCTCTGTAGGAAGTGCTACAGCTGGTGGTCTGTTGATAAAAAGTACTAGAAATCAGTTTAGTATTTTTTTGTTCTTATTTAGAAGGAGATGAAAAAACACACTCAAGAATTCTGTCCCATTAATAATTTTTAAAAGTCTTAGAAGACTTGTTTCCTTTTGGATCTTCATATTTTTTGTTACTTTGACAGTAACAACTCTTCTATGCCAGCATTTTTTTCCCTTGCAGGATAATTGTGTGTTGCTGAGGATGGCTGAGGGGGCAAGATTGCTCTAAATTAAAGACGGACTCTATTTCTAAGTAAAATATCTCACATGGTTCCTTTACAGGAAACTGTGCCCTGCTTTAATATGACCGGAATATGTCACAGAATATGTGACCTCTTCTGCAGGGCCTGATGAGTTTTTGACATTATTCCCTTGGAGTTCGTGCAGATACACCAAACAAACCCAGTCACTGCCACGACTTCTTTAACTTGCGTGTGAATAACATCAGCTGACTGTGTTTCAAAGAGCAAAGATATGCCTGGGTTCGGGTGTTTTATGGTTTTTTGGGGTTTTTTTCCCTTCCCTCTAGTTTTCTTTCCCTGTCCTAAGCTTGTCATTCCTTTTTCGGTGAACACAAAGGTCGTGGTTTTCAGTTCGGTGAGTGACTCATTCTCATGTTTGAGCAATGTGATCAAAATGGAAACTTAGAATTCCCGGTGTGGTGTGTGTCCCGCGCCGCCAGCATGCACGGAGACCTGAAGGGAGGCGGTGTGTGATAACTTCAGCGCCAGATCGGAGCAGATCCGAGCTTTTAACCTGACAGCGCTGCATGCAAAAATAAGGCAGATGGCTTTTTTGTATGTGACACCCTTGGCGGGTGTGTGTCTGTGTGTCTGTCCGTGTGTCAGCCTGCGCCCGGCGCTGTGTGCAGGGCTCGCCGAGCCCTCGGTCGCTGTGCCAGCCCCGTCCCGCCGTGTCCCGCGGGGCCGCGCGGTGGCGCCGCAGGGCAGCGCTGCCCTCAGGAGACGGCGGCGGCGGCCGGAGCGGGGCCGAGGGGAAGGCGCGGCTCGCAGCCAGCCCCTCTCTCCAGAGGCTGCTGTTTCCCCCGGGCACGGCTTCTCCCAGCGGCCAGCAAGGAGAGCTTGCTTGCTGTCCGGCCAGCGGAGCCCGGCCGACAGCCGTCAGCTCCTGGCAGGCCATCCCTGCCCTCGATGTCCGCAGGAGTCCTCGCCTCGCCTCACCCCGGGCAGCACTTTGCCTGAGGGCTGTGTGAAACTGCACAGCCACGGGGCAGAGGGGTCCTGAAGAGCCAGCCTGAAAGGAGACACGGCTGCACATAAAATACCATATAACCTACCCTTAAAAAGTCACAGAACGAGAGAACAGCTTGGGTTGGCAGGGCCCTTAAAGGTCATCTAGTTTCAGCCCTCCTGCCATGAACAGGGACACCTTGCACTAGACCAGGTTGCTCAGAGGCTCATCCAACCTGGCCTGGAACACTTCCAAAGATGAGGTATCCACAGTTTATCTGAGAAACCTGTTCCATCGTCTCACCACTGTCACAGTGAAGAATTTTTTTCCTAGTATCTAACCTAACTTTCTGTTTAAATCTGTTCTCCCTTGTCCTAGTAGTACATGCTCTTGTAAAAAGTCCCTCTTTGTCTTTCTTGTAGCCTCCCTTAAGTACTGGAAGGCCACAACTGGGTCACCCTGAAGCCTTCTCTTCGCCAGGCTGAGTAACCCCACCTTTCCTCACAGGAAAGAATCTCCAGCCCTCTGATTATCTTGGTGGCCTCCTCTGGACTCACTCCAAAAGGTCAATGTCCTTCCCTCCTCCTGGGGACCCCAGAGATGGATGCCCCACTCCAGTCCACACTGGTGGTAAGAGGGACAGAATCACCTCCCTTGACCTGCTGGCCGCACTGCTTTTGAAGATGGAAACACTGCGGCATCCTTTGGCAATACAGTCCTATGTGTCACTTCCTCTATGGCTAAATAATTCTTCCTGCTGTCTCAATTAAGTCACCACTGCCATGGTTCAAGTCTTTATTCTCATTTCCAGGCCACTATATAGAAAGAGAATATGCTATTCCTGTGCTCTTCAAATACATATTTTAGCCTGTGTCACCCATTAACCAATCCTTAAGTGAAATGTATAAATGTTGTGCCCAAAGCCCATGGGATTGCTGTCACAGAGCTTAACAAAAGTCTATAAATAGGGTGACCAGGGTTCTTCAAGGAAATGTAAATATGGACTCAAAATGGAAAATGTATCTAAATCCCTGAAGCTGCTTTGAAATCCTTAGCCAACGAGGATAAACAGCCACAACAAATAACATAAAGGAAATCTGAATGGGAGGAATAATAACTTATGAACAGATGTTGATGGTCTTAAAATGAGATCTTATCAGCTGACAAAGTCAGTGGGACCTTGGGCTCCGTGCACACAATGCACATAATTATGTATTTTACCAAATGGATAAACTCAGGAGCTCAGCGAGCTGGGCTGCAGCCAGCACTATGTGCCACTCACAAACATGCTTTACAAGAACAGACATTCAATTAGTAGAAAACAAAATCTAAAGAGGAAATGATTGGTTTTATTGGTTCTGTGCCAGCTAGAAATTAAACCTTTGAAGTCAAAGACTGTTTTGTACTAGAATTAAAGCTTTCTTATCTGACTCTTGTTGTACTGGGACAAGAGTTGCCTCCATTTGAAATAATTTCCTAGAAGTCTTTTCATTTCTAAGCTGCCTTTGAGAGTAGAAATTCTGAAAGAAAAAAGATCCCTTTCTTAATACAGAAAAAGATCCCTTAAAATTTACTCTATTGAAAATTACTATATGGAAATATTTTTCTTCCTGCTGAGTCTAACCCAGGCCTACTTTTCTGAAGTAAGAACTACATTCTGCTTAATAAACTCAGCACAAAGAAAATTATTCCTTTTATAGCTACTATAACCTCTGCACTTTTGAGACTGAATGATGACACTTTGGGTTTTAAAGATGGAATAAATTTGTGTGGTTTTTATCCCTTTTCCATTTCTGTGAAATATGATGTATGGCTAAAATCTAGCTTACATGTGAAGAGCATATATATATACTAAAAAGGAAAACATTAATATAAGGCTGTAAATTTATGAACAAGGACTACATACTGCAGCCAAAAAACACAAATAAACAAAACCCCAAATACAGAAATGTAACACAGCTACTACAAAAAGTTACATTTTTAAAGCAAATATTGGCAGCCTACTAATATCCTTTCATTGCACGAGTAGCAATCACACACTGTTAAAAAATAGTGGAATATTTGTGAACAGATTCAAACTCTATCAAAAACAACACAAAGAGATTTGCATTTGCTTTTAAAAAAGCAGAGACATTGCATGGCTGGTTAAAGAGTGAATGTTGTATTGCAGTGCTGATAAGTAATATTATTAGTATATAGGAAATACATGGTATATAACTCTAAAGAAAAAAACATTAATTCTGAAATAATTTTTTCTGTGTTTCCCCCAAAGTTACATGCATACAGATTTAAAGACAGAAGTGACAGAAGGATTTTCTGGCTGAACATCTTTTCCCACTACCTAACTCACCCAAGGTGAAGCATTTGGTGTCTCACGGGAGGTTGGTGAGCCTCATAACCTTAGTGGCCATGGAGGAGCCTGCTTGGTTTCTTTGTGTTCAAACCAGTCTCAGTAATCCAGTCCCATAAAACACAGGTCTCATCACACAAAGTCCAGGCTACTCTTCTTCCTGTGTGGACTAAAGCAGGGCTTAATGTCCCGAATACCAAGGAATGACCACAGGTGAGTAGAGCTCAAACCACTGTGTATGGCACTATAAAGAAGAGCCTAATCTTGGGGGTATAGCTTACTTCACCCTGTTCCCTGAGGGGACTGAAACTCTCATCCCATCAGGATGGGTGGGCCTTGTTCACTCCATTTTCAGTAGACTTAGGTCTTCTTCTGCCTGTCCTCATTCTAGTTTTCAAGTCAGCTCTGAAAGTCTTGGCTTCTGTTCTCAAAAGTTTTTGCCGTAGGCTCCAGTGGCTACAAATTAAGTGATCGTGGTTCTGCTACAGAGAAAAGAATCAATGTCTCTTTTCAGACTGACAGTAAGAAAGACGCATGTCTACAAAGAGCAAGACTTGAAGGGTCTCTTTTCTCTCCCAAAAGGGATGTCTGATTAGAGCAGCTTATCCCTAAAGCTGTCAAAGTAACAAAGATTTTATGTGCAACATAGGACTCCTGGATTCTGCAAGCAGCCCAAATACGAATTTCCCATTGGAATCATTAGGGGTCCTGCACCTAGAAGCACTGCTGGTGTGACTGGCCCACACATAAATAATGGCACATGTGGAGAGAAATGCTCTTGGAAAGGCCTCAAAAAATGGAAGCCTGTATTTTACTTTCTGAGTGGAAGTCATAATGTTTCCTCACCTGACATTTTGCTCCTCCCCCAAGCACCTGCTTTGCTCGCAGCCCTTCTACCCCTCCTGCCCACAGCAGGAAACCAGCCCTTGGCAGTGCTCTGCAGCTTCTTCAGTGGCTAACGTTAACAGCCGATTTGGTGATGGTGAGGCAGTCACCTCAAACAGTTTTACAGGGAATAAATCTCTAAAGATGGGTTTCACTTGCCAAAACTGAAATTCTCCACAGGTAGAAAGCTATTTGATACTGAGTAATTTCTGTCTGACTTTAGATTGCTTCTCTGTTTTCTATTTAACTCACAGTGATGCTCACTGTTTAACATATACACGTCCCTGTTTAGCATACAGCAATGCACCAGTATTCTGGTGGATCATATCCCCCAAAACAATGACTTGCTTCTGTATGATGAGCTGTGGTGTTGTGACCCCATTCTTCCTCTGGCCCTCCCATTTTAAACACCCCCCCAGCTAGCAGTGTCTGAACAGCAGACTGCAGAGGTGAGCTTGAAAGGTCCTGGAACTATGTTGCCTGCTAGGTGGAAAAAGTTTGCAATTTTTCTAAAGTTTCAGACAAGGTCACTGCATTTTCAGAAGGTCTTGCTGCTTAGTCCCATTTGCATCTACACAGAAAGAGATAAATTCTCTATCAGTTAATTTAGGTGGATTCCTGGGGCTCTAGTTACCCACACAACTTGTAATCCTGCTTGAATCTGATTATGTTTTTGACATTCATGCTTCCTCTGTAGATTAAGGTTCTGTAGCTCTGACCTATATTTGCTGAGCCAGCAGCTGCAGCTCTGTTTCATCACATTCTTGTTACTGCCTCTCTGTTGCTGCCTTTCAGTCCCATAATGAAGTGGAGTGGAGCGTGTGCCCCAGCTCCCAGCTGCCAGACCTCATATATTGCTACGTGGCCACTTTCATTGAGGTTTCTTTCAGGTTAAGGTTTCAGCCAGTGATTGGGGGGGTGACCAGAGAGCTAGCACATGGTCCTTCCAATGTCTGCAGTGCAGGTACAACATAGGAAAGGGTATCCAGGCAGTTACCTCCTAGACTGCTTTCATAGCAATTTCCACAGCATTTTAAAATATAGGGACTGTGTAAAAATGTTTTCTTGATAATGTACACTTCCCATCTTCTAATTTCCTGAATATCCCCTCTTTTTTATTACAGAGAAGGGAAAGGAGAAGCTTTTGATATCTTCTCGTTCCCCATGCTTGCTCTCAGGCCCCCTCCTAGTTTTCTGCTTCCTAAAGAATAGTCTCACTCCTTTAGATTGCTCTTTAATTGGAAAGGTTTCTTACTTCCTTTCTTTATGAACCCTTGTGATACTTTTTCTGAAATATTTTAATCAGTAAGTACACAGTATTATACCATAGTCTGCCCAGTGTTCAGTCATTTGGAACGGTCTTAAAACATTTTCTTTTTTTTTTTTTTTTTACTTGCAGCCCATTCTGTAAGCCTTCTCATATATTGTCAACATTTTTGATTGCATGTGAAGCAATGACTTTCACTGAGCTATGCATTGCCACCTGGGTCGCTTTATGAAATTGAGGCAGTTAGTTTAGAGCCCTTAAAGTACTTGAAAATGCTCTCGCTACTCCTCCCACGTGTATTACTTTACATTTACTGAGACTGAATCTCATTTCTGTTCGTCTAACCAGTTCTCATCTCTGAAGATAGATAGCAAAGGATTCCAAGAGGGCAATCTGCTGGGAAAAATACAAACTTATGTTAGTTACCAACTAGCCTGTTTAATGAGGAAAACATCCTAAGGGAAGCAAAACTCTTTGCAGACTTCCCTCAAGCAGCCTGCTGTGGTGAAAAGGTGGGGACTTTCTGGTTTAGACGCTCGGATTTCATATGTAAACAATATTAGAAGGCAGCGCCCTTGTGGTCTGGAATACAGTGTTGCCAGGATTAGTGAATGATGCTTTTCATTTGCAGAACGAGGGCTGGTTGGCTATTGTAACGCTCTGATCTTAGAGGTATTTTTAATGAAATGCATCAGATGGAACAGTGGTGCTGGCTTCTTTCTGTAAATGTCTGTAGTTTTGAGTCAAATATGAAATGAAGGCTTTGTCCTAGCTATGTAGGGAAAATTTCTGTGCAGGAATAATCCTGGTAAAGGACATTCAGACAGCACATGGATCCAGCTTTTCAGGCAATCCTTTATTAAGGATTTATTAACACAGCTTTTCCTGCAAGCCAAAAAAAAAAAAAAAAAAAAAAAAATCAGACATTTCAGGCACAAACATGTCTTTCTGGCAGTCTTGAATGGTTCACTTTCAAATCTGGGAACACCCACTCCTCCTACTGTCTGGAGCAAGGAGGTCACTGGGGTGTTTTAGTGCGCTTTAATGGCTTTCTGCAGGGACGACAGCCCAGCCTGAAAGCTGCACACCTTCCAACAGATTATGTGATTATTCTGAAAAGCACTAAAATTATCAGTTAAGGAGAACTGTGCATCATTTTATGATCTCTTTTGTGCACTTCAGTACATTACATCACATCACCAAGGCATGGTGTCAGTTGTGCCATTAAAGTGTTGCTATTTAGGATGGGTGTTCACAGTGATTCTGGTCACTACAGCTTTTCACCTTATATATCCCGCCTTTAGTTAGAAATCCATGGAGCACAGCTAGTACTTCCCAATACCTTCCTTGTTTTTGAGGGGGAGAGGTTTGGGGAGGGTAGGGTGGCATGGAATGGGACGACTTAAAGTGAAGATAGCTACAATATAAATACTAGGCAGCCCCCCTCGAGCATTCCCAGTATTTTGGTACTCTGGCCAGTAATCCTGCTGCAAGGAGATCTAAAGAGGCAATGAATGCATCCAGATGTTTAAGCAGCCTAATGCCAGGGTGTTGTCCTGCCGGTGCCACCTTTGCCTGTCATTGCCCCGCAGTGCTGTTGTACCCTCTGCACCTGCCTCTGCTTTACAGAAAAGCTATTTTAGAGCCTGCCAAATTCAGTAATGTTCATCTATTTCTTATCCTTCTCCCTGTAATAACTAGTTGCCGTAGTTACCTCATGTATCTAAGGCAACCAGATGTTACAGACGGAGGCACTGAAATAGCATCAACAAGTACAAAAATTAAGTGTTTTAACTATTTTTGCCTGAGTTAAGTTGCTCAGGGCTCTTTCCCTCTTGGATCTGGAATTTGCCACTTCCTCAGATCAAACCTGCTGGCCTGTTCCCACCTTTCTACTGCAGCTGTTTGGAGCTGTAGACATCCCAGTGTCTGGATGGAAGGGAGTGATTCCCCACTCCCCTTCCCCCAGGACTGATGGCCGTTGGACTGCCTGACTTTTCTATCAAGGACACATTTGTGGGCTCACAACATATTAAAAATGTGGCAGTAGGGGAGCAAGGGGTGTTTAACAGTTAGTGTAGAGCTGGAACCAATGACCTGATTTTATTCAGTTTGGGAAAAATCTACTCATAGAATGAGGAGGATTTATCTCATTGTTGTCCTGTTTGGTTTTTTGGGTTTTTTTAATAAGAAAATGCTTGCAAGACGGATGATTTCTGATTTCTAGGTACTGCCCCATGGAGAAACAGTGATTTCTAAGACATCAACAGTGGTGCTATTTTCAGGCCAAGTTGGTCAAACTCAAAACACTAAGTGGCTGATCCCTGTTCCCACCTTACTGAGGAGGTCACTGAGCCAGCAAAGAGAAAAGTAAATTGTTTCTTACATATCATTATTTTCCTTTATAAAGTTGCAGCTGCTCCAAGTTGCCTAAAGAGTTGGATGTCTGGAATGAGTCTTCTTTCAGGTGCAGTACAGCACATGGGGAGTTGGAAATACAGCACTGAAAACTCAGGAAGCACAAGATGCTGCAAGAAATAAGAATGGCAGTGCATGCACATGTTGAAAATCCCTGTTCTAGGTTAACTGCTCTGGGTGAGTAATATTTACAAGCTGTGAGCCAGTCCCAACGGGAGATGATTTTCCGAGTGTTATGGCTGTGCACAAATTACAGAACTTTTAAAGATCAGTAAGCAGGAATGGTTTTGCCTCCCCTCAATGCCCTTCCAAAAAGGCCATGAGATAGATGGAGAGGAACCTGCATGCCAGGTCAGGTAGGAGAGGAAGGAACATTCACCGTGCCACATGATGGCTGGGAAGTGTATCACCAGACTGCAGTTGAAGGTATTCCCAGAAATCCTTTTTGGAGCATGTGGTTCCCTAAAGAATTTTTCTCCAGCTGCAATGCTGTATGGGTGGCTTTTCTTGTGCTCCCCAGCTGCATGCACAGACAGAGCTGCTGCTCAGCTGCTGACAGCCATGCTTGGACAAAGGGTACCTGGAGGAGGAGGAGGAGGATGGCTCTGTGCTACACAGGTATCCCAGAAGAGAGAGAGAGTCTTGCTTGGAGAGTGCAAGATGGGGGTAGGCTGGGTGAGGTTTGTCAGTCCTGAGCTTGAACATCTTTTTGTGTGTCTTAACTAGGTTTTCTTAAAACATGGGGGGAAAAAAAAGGAAAATATCTAGGCTGGAAAAGTTTTGAGGTTTTGAAAAATAAATTGCAAAGGAAAAGGAAGGGTTAAGCAGGTAGATAACTACTAAGCCAAGCAGGGATGCATTACAGGGAAAAACAAAATTAATTCAGTAAGGTGCTGTCTTTATTCCATCATGGGTTTTATCTTACAGCTGTTGTCGTTTCACTCCCTCATTTTTTCAAAAGATCCGATTTCCATGTGAGAGCCCAGGGAGGGCACCTAAGCAATTAATTTCACATGGTAAAAGCACCTTCCTCTCAAGGTTGTAAAAGCAGAAATTACTCATAACACCCTTCTAAGGCATCTTTCTCAGGCTGGAAGGAAGCAGGTGTTTAGTGTTACATTAATTTTAAACCCATAATTAGTGTAACTTGAGTCCTGGACCTCACCCACTTTAATTCATTGTATTCCTGCAAACGAGACTCCCCTGCTGATTTTATGTGAATGTAGCAGGCCAGGTCTTCAGCTACCCAAGCCTTTCCTTAGGATGTTTGGAAATGAGGTGTCAGGGAGATGCCATATGGGTTTCTGTATGGCCTCTGCAACAGAGGTGTGGCTAACATAGGCTGTGCTCCAGCTGCTTGCTGGCCATGAGAAGGATGCTGGTGGCCCACAGGTGATGGGTATAAGAGGGAGCTGCCTTTAGGTCCTCTCACTGCTCGATGCCTTCCAAGATACGAGATCATCAGTAGTTGCTTAATGAGGGTTTTTTTCTGCATGCCTTCTTTGTTCTCAATCCAATGGATCTCCTTTGGAGTGCTTGTGTTTGATGGAGGATTTTTCATTTCCCACTCTATCTTGTGCGGCTGTGCTGGTGGGCTGCTCCTGCTGGAAAGGGAGCTATAGATGTTGGCAGGGAGGAGGTGTTGCAAGTACCTTTTATTTTATCTAGTTTGGAGAAATAACACACCAGGATGAGCACTGAATAAAGCAAGTTGGACTGCTATAACAAATATCATAAGGGGTTGCTTTTGTTTGCCCTCTTGGAAGCAAATTGATATCACTGAGAAATACTTCATGTAGGAAGATAATAAGCATACTGGCTCACCCTGGGGTGAGGTAGGAAAGACGACACAACCAAGCCATACCTTGACTAGCTACTGGTAACCACAGAGCTTTTGAAGGAACTGTTATTAAGCAAAGAGTTGTTTTGCACCTTATGCATGTGTTTCCTCTGTGGAAAGCTGTGAGGAATTACCAGGGGCACTCTGGAGGAGTGGTACCTGCCCTGGCTGTAGTGTTGTGGCTCTGGCACTGTGGTACAAGATCACAGCTTGGTTGTGAAGCCCGTGTGGGTCAAACCTGCCTCTGGCTTTGCTAAGTTGAGGCTAAATACGAGCTACTGATTTAACCCTTGCTTTGTACAGCTGCTGCTTGGTAGAAAATATGTGGGACAGGAGTAGAACTAGGGGAGAATGAGAGGACATGCTGAGGNGGGGGGGGGGTGCGGGAAGAAGTGTTTTTCAGGCAGGATTTTAATTTATCTGAGTACTCAATTGACCAGAAAGAGACAGAAATGCCATTGTGCCAAAACCGCCTGAGAGCTTGCTCTCCTTCCGGGAGAAAGCCGTAAGGTCAAAGTGAGGGGAAATGAAGGCCTGGAGGAGTTTTGGAGAGAGATCGCAGTGCTGGAATCTGTCGGGTCCTTTGCAGTCTGACACAGCATAGATAGTGTGAAGTGCCATGACTTACTGAGCTTGGTAGGATATCTCATAGCCCTGTGTGAGCAATTAGTGCTGATTAGCAGTTCCCTCTGGTGGCTGAACTAATGAAGTTATCCCTTTGGTTCTTTTGGTTCTCCAGGAGTGCTTCAGCTGCTGCAAGGGTGCATTTGGGGTTTAGCAGTGTGATATCTCCACTTGTGAATTAATGACATAAGGCAGTACCACAGAGGAACTACGCAACAAATAAAACCGTGGTTCACTCTACTGCCATCAAACTCTTCTCTGGTAAGAAAAAAAGCAGAGCAGCCACAGACTCTTTTCTAGGAGTGGTGCTGACAAGCATTTCCCTCAGAGCCATTGCTGATGTTACTTTGCATTCGTTTGGCTGCTGCATTATTTTGTAGAGTTTTTTGTTCTGTGTGTGTGGTACACGCGGTGTGTTACATGGCTTTGATCAAGGACATAAGTCTACTCATTTTTTAAATAAAAATAGTGGGTTTGATACTCTGTTTTTGTAACAGGTCAAAGAACCCCTGTTTTTCTTCAAGGAACAATAAAGCAGAGCACTAATTTGTCTTCTACATCTTTTAGACAAAATGGAGATGTGGTGACTTACCAATTATTACCAAGTTGTGATCTAGCTGATACAGGCCTCTGAAGGTTTATGTTACCCTGAAATAAGAAATGAAGTCAGGTTCTCGGCATCTAAGCCATCTTCCCTTCTGCCCAAATGACTTTCTGATGTGGTTCCTCAGGGCGGGAGAGCTCATGGCAAAGCCAATGTCTGCTCACAGACTTAAACAACATCAGCTGCAGTCACAGTTCAGTGATCCTATGAAAACAATTTTACAGACAGATGTGCTTTTGTTACCTTTCATATACTTAATTTATTAAATTTAATTTTTTTCTTTTTTGCCCAAACATGGCCTGTGAAAGAGAGGCCTCTGCTTCTCTTTACATTTTTGTCGTTAATTTGCCAGGTGCTTTTAGACAGGTGTTCCCACTTCTGCTCTCTGTGGAGGGGGGTTAATGTTAACTCACCTGCAGCAAAGCACTTTACAAATGGACATAAAGAAGGCTATGAAACTGTTAAGTAACTGTTTTCCAGGGTACCTGGCCCAAGCCCAGTGTCTTAGGCAGCCGAGGGTTTTCCACAGGGGGATTTCTGAGGGTTTCTGTAAAGAGCCCACCTTCCCTTGCCACCAACCCTCACCATCCTGTCAGGAGATGGGCCCAAGGCAAAACCGCTGCTTTCTTCCTCGTGTCAGAGAAATCCTGTTTCACTCTGGCCCCGGCTGAAAGCTGAAATATGTGCTTCCCGTGCTGTGGCTTGAGCTCCTCAGGAAAACTTCAGCTACATCCAAATTAATAACTGAACACAAGCATCCCAGCCTAAGACCAGGCTTACTGTGGGAACGACTGGATGCTGGCAGCGAGATTGGCTGCTGCAGGAGGTGAGGACGGCCAAGCTAAACAACTGCCGTCTGGTCCCATGTCCTCCTCCTCCTCCTTCTGAGCAGCAGCCCTTCCACTGCTCACCATGAGGCCGGGATTGGGGGATCCTGATCATTGGCCCCTCTAGCCAGGAGGTGAAGGACCCCTTTCCACACGTGGCTCTTCCAGGACTTAGGGATCTAACGTGCCCCAGAGATATGGGATACTCAATGCACCTGGCTGCGTGTACTATAAACACTTTCACTTTCTTACTCGAGCTGTGGGAATTTGCATACAAAAAGCCCCATTAGGCCCCATCAAAGGATATTTAGATGGCTGGTGTCAAATAACCAGAAGCAGACAGTTTAGTTCTGAGTAGAACATGTTTCCCACTTAAAAGTGTAACGGTGTCATAGGAAGGTTTCCTTAACCTGTTAATAACAGTTGTACTGCTCTGCTTGCTGGTCTTCACCACAATGTTAAAGTTGAATTTTTGTAATGACAGGAAGTTGAAATTTCAGGAAAGGTAAAATTTCATGCTGTTTTTTTCAGTGTTAAGTGTTTTTACCTAAGGTGTTGAACATTATTTATAGATGCATTGTTTCACCATTACCAAGTGAAATAAATTTGGTTTGTACTACAAATAATATTAATCAATGAGAAAATAATGGCATCAGAGCTTCAAACAGAATCACTTCTCTACAAGTCCTTATCCCCTCTGGGGCTCAAGATACTGGCTCCAATGAGGTAAAGACTAGGTCATAGGTAATTACTTTCAACTCCTCATTCACCAAAGCTCAGTCAAGGTTTAAGTCACCCCTTGTTTTATATGTTAGTCTGTTTGAACCACAAATCTGTAACCCTCACAGTTTAAATGGGCTAGGAGGCTTCATTGCAGGTAAGAAAGCCCCCAAATGGAGCGATCACAGGTACAAATATATTCCTGATGTGCATTGACACTCTGGCATGTGCCTGTGCTTTGCATGTGTTGGTCAGGAGGGAAACTCAAAAGTGCTTGTATGAGAACTCAGAAGTATTGGTATGCAAATAGAGAAGTGTGACTAAGTAGTCTCATTGCTCCCACTATTTCACATGAAAAGTGCCAGTATTGACAATGCAAATGTGGCATGCTCTGTATGCCTTATAAAGGCATTTCAACCCCTGTCTCTGTGTTTAGGGTATATGGATGCATCAAATCTGAGGTAAGAGAAGAACTTTTCCTTAATTAAACAACGTTTAAATTGTTTACTCCTTGGGATTTCCTACTGAATTAATTCTTATGCTGTAAAAGTGATTTTCAGCTCCTCAGGATAAATGAGAGCTGCTCTGAGATTATATCTGTCAGGAAAAAAAAGTATCTAAATGTACACAGGGAGGCTCTGCAGGAAATAAGCTGGGGCAGGCATCTAGGAAAAGGGATTCAGCAGCAGCAGCAAAACAGAGGTGGCCTAGGAGCCCACAAAGTCTAGCTGAAAACCACTGTGGGGTTTCTGGGACACTGGTAGGAGTAAGGGCCTCACAGGTGTGTTCAGAGCAGTTCTGTCCCTTGCTGCGGACTGTAGATCTGGGCATATGAAGATGATCATGCCAGCAGGGTGATAAAGGAAGGTTTGGGTCTGGAAACAGGAGACTAAGGAAAGAGCAGACAGGTGGGGAGATGCTCAGCTGAGAAAGATGAGAGAAGGGATTAATAATAAGGTGCAGTAAAAAACGTGTTGGATTTCAGCCAACGACACATGCTGTCAATAAACCTGTGTGTTTTAGAGAGAAAAGGAATGAAAATTCATTTTGAAGACCCTAAAAAAGAATTAATCTTTTGGAGCAAAGCTGTGTTTCATTTGGTTATAATCCACTGAATTGAGATATATTTCAACTTGACTGAAGACTCCCAAGCATGGCTCATAGAGGAAACCAGATCACTTCTGGCAAAGGGAAGAAAAACTGTCTGTTAGAACTAAGTTCTCTCAGCTGGCATGTTTATAGTCAGAGATCAATGAAAACCAGAGGATAAATAAAAGCAGATTTTGAAAATGAACTGATAGACATTCAGGCACCAAAAATACATTTCTTTTTCTGTGTGTCTTAGTTTTCTTCACTGGAGAAAATCAAGTTGAAGCATGTTTTATTGACAAGCATGTATCTTATTTGCACATTTTCAAGACTGATAAACAAGTGGCCCAGTGTCATGTAGGTCTCAGATTTGCTGCCCTTTCACACCTATTAGTTTGTGGAGACTTGGATGTGGTGTGTCTTTCAAGGTGGGACACAGTGTTCTGCTTTAACAGGAAGCACGTGGCCCAGCTTTAACCACATAGCAGGACTTAGATGGGAATAAAATTACCAGGCAGCATGCTGGTGATTTTATAAAAGCTTAACTGTATTTCCCCAGGGTGCTTTGGTATTTCTAAGGGAAAGAGAGAGTAAACAGTATGCCTGTATTTAATAACAGAGATGCAGGGGCAAGAGCATCCCACATAGGCATAGCTATATTGCTCCTTGGATCTTATACAATGTAGAAGCATTTGTGATTAGTGTCCTCGCACACATCTTCTTGTGTGCCTTTCTTTGCTTTAGATTTAAATGTACTGGAGGAGTTCAGCTTCTATCCAGTGTCTGCCCCACCTGACCTCTCTCCTCTGTGCTCTTTGCCCTCTACTGAACAACACAGCATTTTGTTTCTATCCCCTGCAATATTATTGCCATACGGTGTCTGTCTTCCATGTCTCCAACTGCTCCCACTTAGCATTTCTCCCTGAATTTGATTCTGGGCTCCTTTTTCCCTTTCTGCCTTTTTCTGTGCCCGTGCTCTTAGTAACACCATCCCTGGCCCCAACAAGATGGACAGCCCCTTGAGGTGCTCTTCCTATGACCCTGAACTGTCTCCACTTCCTGAACAGCTAAGGAAAGGAACAACACCAGATTTTCTCTGACACTACTTTTCCTGCTTTAATGGAGTTTACTGAAAGTATGCATAGGGCTTTTATTAACTGGTTTCACTAGTGACTTAAAGAACCCTCTTTTTCTATGATGCTGATAAAAGAAAAGGGCTAAGCCACCAGGGTGCTGAGACCAGGACATTGCACACAGATCAATATGATTTCATTGGTCCCATATATTTGCCCATTTATTGTCCGCTCCATCTGACATTATGTGTATGCTGTGAACTCTCCATCTTTTTGTTCTGGATTTGTGCTGAGTACAATGAGTTCTACACCCTTGATTAAGATCCCAAAGGCTTTCTATAATAAAATATTTAAGAAGAGGAAGAGTAGTGGAAATGTATCCATTACCAAGAGTTGTTATGGCTGGAGTAAGACTTTAATACAGAATTCAAACAGGGAAGTCTTTTATTTACAGATTATTCCTGTGCTTTTTGTACACAAACAGTGAATTGTTTACAATCTAAGCATCTTTAAATCTGTGTTTTCTTTAGAGAAAGAGCAAAGCAAGAAAATATGACCAATATGAAAAGGTAGAACGGTGTCCTGTCATATACTGTATTTGAACTAAAACCTGTATGATAGCTGCTATGTGGTACTCAAACATCCTGGCTGCAAGGGAGAGACATCAACAGGCCTGTCCCTCTATTGATCTTACTTTTTTTTTCTTTCTTCCCAGAGAACAGCACCACTAAAGTCCTCAGATATTAGTAGAAAGGTGTAATGCAGGGGGAAAATGAGGTTGGATGAAACAAAGGCTTGATTCAGTGAAGTGTCATGATAGAAGTCATATTTTTTCTGGTTAAAAGAAGGAATCTTATCAAGACTGTCTCTTTGATTTGCCCATACTATTTGAAGCAGATTCCTGGTATTTAATGAGCTGCAGAACACAATGACAGCTATAATTTGGCTAATTGAAAGCGACAGGCAAGGATTCTTACTCAAAGGCAGGAAAAACCCTACTCATTTCTCTTAATAGTTGGTTGGCCAGTCTGGATCTTCTCATCATACAATCTGGTGAAGTACTTCTCCAGCCAGGTCAGTGCCTGGGCCTCTTTCTGAGAGTGCATCCTGGCCATGTGACAAAGTGTGCAGTGACCAGTGAGGAAGCGATGCCCTGACTGGTGCTGCATCCCAGAGCTGTCTGGTGGAATTCCCTAAGGAGCAAGTGGTATTAGATGCCTTGGGAGGCAACAAGTCCCCACCAGCTTGTCAGTTCTGTAAATCTGCACTGCTGAGGTTTTGTTACTCTCATTTCTTAGGGCAGCAGGATTAGAAATGGCCCGTGTGTGTATCTATTTCAGTCACACTATTATGTACCCCCTTTATGCTTTGGGCATAAATTTACAAATAAACTTGGGCAGTTTATTGTCTCAGCTAGCAGAAAATCATCTCATCAGTTTAATCCCACCACCTCTTCCTATCCTACCTTCTTTCACTGCTTCCCCTCCGTACACACATTCATTAACAATTTCTTTATGTTACCATTATCTATTCACTTTAATTTAAAACTAAGATTAAAATTTGGTCAAAGCAGCTTTCTTTTCTTGCTGTCTCTTTCAAGCCATTATGTCAGCAAAGGAGGGTTCTCACTTTGCTGAGCTATGTCAGAGTTGGGAGTTACTGGTCTGAGTTGTGCTCAAGCCTCTGCAGCTTAAACCAGGTACTTAACATCTCTCAGCACCTCAGCCTTCTACCTGCAATGTGAGATGGCAAAAAAGCCCACTTGTTCTGAGCTTTACCATATTGCTCTTGGGAACTTGCTGTAAGATCTTATGATGGAAGGTTTGCAGGGACATGAAATGCCTTTTTTTCTGGGTGCTGCTAATGGATTAGCAGTGCATTTTTTGTAACCGCTTATGTTTACACCAGTCAGTAAACGGTGTAACAAACAATGATGGAAGCCATTTTGTGTTCACACTGCCTGCTTGAAATGTGTGTGAAAACTAGTGATTGGGACTGAGTCACTTTGTGATAGCATCCCACCCCCTGTGTAATTTTTCACACTTCATCTCTGCAGGATGTATCCATTACTTCTACCCAACTGTTCAGTTAATTTATGCTTTACTGTAATGCATATCCATGTCACTTCATTCTGACCACTTCTCCTACCAGCCCTCCACATAGGTGAACGTTCCTCTCAGTCCCACTGCAGGACTACTGTGTCAAAGCACTCCCTTCCCTGTCTGCTGACAGATCCAAATGGTCAGTCAGAGAACATGCAATAAGTTTAACTGTGCTAGTCCAAAGGAAATGGATGCCCCTAGGCACTCATAAGCATTCGTAACATAGCCAATTCAAGTAAATCTCTGCCTTACAGCTCTTGCAGAGCAGGATAACTTACCTGTACATTAGCAAATACATTCTTATGTGAATGTCTCTGAAAAGGGAGCCCAAATAAAATGTGCTCTGTGTGTAACCTGACTGCAGTCAATCAAGTATTGATTTCAAGAAAACCCGCTCCTACACACCGTGCTATTATAAAGCTGTGTAGTTACAAATTCAAGAGGTCGTCCTACAGTGTCAGTCACACCTTACCAAGTTTGTGACTTGATACCAAACAAATTATCTTCAGACAATTAGCATAGAAAGAAGTTCTCCCCTCTCCCCAGCAAAAGTGAGCAATAAATAAGCTCCCCTCTTCCTTCAGTTGAGACTAGGAAGATAAGCTTCTTTCCTCTCTCTCATTAACTTTGGAGACTAAAGAACCTCATGGAGGTAAATAGAATGGAGAGCAGCAGAAAGCACCACTACAGAGAATAACTCAGGGTTTTCTTCTATTACTCCACCTAGCAGCACATAGAGAAAAATTGTCTGAAAATGTAGAAATCACCTAACCAAAGAAGTGTATTGATTTCCTTTCCTTCAGCCTTCAGGTAATATTTAACAAACAAACACACATGCACACACCCCATCTTCCCCCATCTTCTTCTTCCTGGAATCAGAAGCCCTGCCAGGTCCTTTCAGTCTCCCCAAACTACACAAAGAACAGCCATGAACTGTTGTGCTGTGCACTCCTCCCAGATCTGTGCATGAACCGACATCACATCTGTCAGTGCTCTGCCCCATCAGACAGGAATGATACAGTGACTGTCATATGATGCCACCACTGACATCTTCTCTGGCTCCAGCTCCTCCCAGCTCTCCAGGGAGAGCCCCCGATGGGGGAAAAGTCAAAATGGCCTGGGCTCAGCTACTGAGGGCACTGATCATCTTTTCTGCTGGAATCTTGGATTGGCACGGGGGTCATGTGCATCAGCTCAGCACCACCATCACATGTGGCCAGGTGCCCAAAGTGCTGACCAAAACTAGACATGCAAATTATTAAACCCACCACCGCTGTAACCAGAGCAGTGTACAAAAAATCTTGTTTTCAATATGACAAGTGACTGAAGTACTGCCTCCCTTCCAAATAAAAAGGATATTGAAAATAGAGATTGAATAGATCAAAGCATGTGTAATAGGGGATGAGGCCTTTGCCAAATCAATTGTGAGTTTAAGTAAGTTCAGACATGATAGCTAATTACTATTATGTCTGGGATGTCTGCTTGGTGGTCTCTGCAAAATACCAAGTTTTGACCTTGAAGAGATTCTCAGTGTAGAGTTAGCAATAGCTCTAAAGCAACTACCACTGAACCAAGCTGGCAGATTTCACTTTGGGCTTAGGAAACATCATGGTTGTATTTCCATGACAGCTTAAGCTGGTCTAAGTGAGAGCTGGAAAAAGCACAGGTCCAGCCAGGCACTTGCTTTGCCCTGACACAATGTTTGTCTCATGATGAGAACAATTCAAAGAGCAAACCAGAAAATTAACAGACACAAAACTGAAATTACCAAGTTGGGGAAAAAATAAAAGTCCTGCAACTTTCTCCTCATTCAATTGCCTGAACTAATTTGCAGTAGAGAGACAAAAATGCCAGCAGCAGACACTGTTGTCCAGCAGTCTTATACAGCTGAGGTACGTGAACATATCAGACACAGGAGCAGAGCTCAGGTTTCTCTCCTGAGCACTGGAAATCACTGGCACCTTTTTTTGTCCTGTGCTTTCTTCTTGACCCTACTTCACAGCCTTTCCATTTTGTCTTCCTCAGTGTGGCTGACACCTGGCTGTTTTGCATTTTTCTTTTTCCAGCTGTTCTCTGCAATTGCCTCCTGTAAGTGATGTGACCTGTTTTCCCGTCAGCTACTTTTCCCTTTGGTGAGGTCTGGAATTTGGAAGTTTGAAAGACTTTTCTGGATGCTAAAGACAGCATCAGCCTAAAAGGCAGCATTCCCCATCAAAAATATACATTTGCACTATACCTGTACAATAATCGGTATCTGGAATTGGCGAATTTCATGAACTTTGCAGAAGGACAGGGGTTCTGATACATAAAATGATGATACAAAGATTGGTGCAGGGTCTATTTTTTTCAACAGTTCATATTTTATTAGCTGTTCCTTGATGACACCTATGCTGGTCATTTTTGTAGGATTCTTGGCACAGAAAGCCACATCTATAAAAGCAAATAGTGCCCAATACTTAGGCTGTGGGTGTATATGCAAGCTCTACTTGAGATTATACTCCCCATATTCCAAGTCTCACTTATACAACAGCAATTCTGCACCCTTACAGACACATAAATGAGCTCTTAAGAAGACATGAGTATAATTTGTAGCCAGCCTCTAGACATGAATTCCCTCCCACCATTTGGAAATGTGTTATCAAGCTGCATTAGGTTTCAAAACAATTTTTATGCAGCAGAACAAAATTGTGTTGAGGCATCTATTGCAAGACTTGAAAAAATTCCAATGTTTGTTCTGTTCGTGCCCCAGCCAGCACTAAGAAGGTAATGCTGTGGTTTTCAGGGACCATCAAGAATTTCATCACAACCAGTGCATACCCACAAATCATTTCAGCTTTGACAAGACAACATTTTTCAATGCAAATTCATTTTGTTGGATGTTCTTGTTGGTTCAAATCATCTTACTTCCATTCTAACATCCTTTTAAAATGGCTACAGTGCAGTAAAATGTATCTTCATGTTGAGTGTCAACAGGGTTAGGCAATAGGTGTTAGGAATAATTCCTAACATAATGTTCTGCTTCTGCTGTGTCCCTAATGACACAGTTTGAAAGAGGATTTACTGCAAATAATATCATTTATGAAAAACAATACTTTTCAAGTCTGACAAATTCACTTATTCACACTGAATGAAATGCAGGATAATTTTCAAAAGATTTGCTTTTCTTCTTACTTTCTTCTTCTTTTTTTTTTTTTTTTTTTTGGCTGAAGTCAAGTTCTGACTGATCTGATATTTAAAAGGGCAGATAAATCAGACTACTTGAGTGCCTAAATTCAGTGTCTCACTGGCAAAGTTCCTGATCTGCAGGAGTTTTAATCTGCAATTAACTGCACACTGTGGACCAATTCTGCCAACCTTCTCAGGCTAAAGCTTTGAGATTGCCACAGGAGAGACCATGCACTAGGAAGCAAGCTCTTAGATGTTGCCTTATGGGTAACAAGTAACAGCCAACAAGAAAACCACTGCTATTCTGAGGATGGCAGGGTAAGCAGGTGTTCCTCCCATAAGCTATGAAGGTTTTTCAACCTGCAGGTCTTTTTATTGCGGGCCAATGTTTTTGGCCAGGACAAAACAAGAGAACTGACAGTGCTAAAACATGTACTGGGTATATCCACCCTGTCAGTGGCAATGGTGGGTCAGTGTTTGGCTAACCAGAGGCAATGAGGTGCAGCTTCATTTCTCACTTCTGTCATAATGCCCTCCTGCTTTCCTGCCTGAGGAAATCTGCCTAAATATTAGATCCGTTTCACAGGCAGGAGGCAGGAGACAGGCAGATGAAGGGAGGGTTGGTGCCACAGCCCAAGGCAGACTGTGCAACTCACTCTTTGCTTCCTTCAGAGCAGGCTCCCCCGAGGCACTGCTTTGCCCCCCCACTGCCCCACCAAGCCTTTGCATTTTGGTTTAACTCTCAGACATTTTACAGGACTTCCAAGTAACCCTTCCCACTCCTCAGCACGATTCCAGTTCACATATTTTTCTTCGTTAATCTCTGTTCATCATTAAAGAAACCTTTATCTAGAAACTTTCTAATTTCCCCAGTCTTCAATTGCTTCAGATTTCGTCCTCTCCAATTGCTCCCTTCAGCCATCACTTCTGAAGACAGAATTGCCGAAGAGATTGCATCCACTGGGAATGAATTCCTAAATGATGAGGCTTAACCATGTTTGTTTCAATTTCTATACCTTGAAAAAGAATGCACTAATTTCCCACTGGTCTCCCAGGAGAAGGTTAAGATCAAGTAAACAATGTTTGAAAAGCATTTTGCAGATGGCAAAAGAAGTTCAAGCATTCCCAGAGACCTAGTGAGAGGAAACATCTTGTTAAGCTGCATGTCTCAAATCAGTTTCAACAATTATTTTATTTTTTTTCTCTTATGGTTACCAGTCTATTTAAAGGCAAAAGTAATGTTCAGGCTTTTTGGCACTTGCTGTTTGAAATTCATGTCTCTGTCATATTCTTTCAGCTTTCTCTTGTGCTCATTACTATGCTCCCTAAGCACTTAAAAAACATAAGCTCCTAGGACAGTAGAATTTTTAAATTAGTCAGAATGTGATGTTCAGAGGAATTGAGGTATCTGGGAACTCCTTGGAATTCATTAGATGCCAGATTTAAACCACATATTCAAACTAGATTTTCATATTTCAAAGATTATTTTTTAACATATTTAAACAGAGCATTCAAGACTGAGGAAGGGCAATCCTCAGAGATTCTTTAAAACAGGAGATGTAGAGAAAGAAAGAATTGGGCAGAATTATGTTGCAACTGGCTTCTGTCACTGATTAGTAACTAAACTGGTAAAAAAATTAAACTCCTGAAATTATTTAAAATACAGTAATTTTACAACTATAAGGCACACCCTTTGACTAAAATTTTCCCCGGAAAACGGAAGTGCGCCTTATAGTCCGGTGCGCCTTATATGATGTACAAAGCTGTGACATTTGGCACCCCGGAAGTGTGAGCCGCAATGGGGGGGCGGTGCCAAGGGAGCGCCGAGTTGCGAGGAGGGGTGGGAGTGGGCGGCCACGGCCGGCAGGAGCCGCACGGGGAGGGAGGGAGCTGCCGCCAGCCCCGGTCCTGGCGCGGGGGGAACGAGGAACCACCAGGGGCTGCCAGCTGTGGGGGGAGTGAAGAGCAGCCGCTCCAAGAGGCGCCTGCTCCATACAGCGGCAAGCACCGCCTGCTCCGTAGCATGGCCACTCCGAGTAGCGCCGGCTCTGTACCATGACGAGCACCGCCTGCTCTGTAGCGCAGCCACTCCGAGAAGTGCCCGCTCTGTACCGCGGCCACTTTGAGCGGCACCCACTCTGAGCCGAGCCTCCCCAGGCAGCTCCGGGGGCGGCCAGGAGTGCCGGCGCCCGCACATGGGGAGGGCATTTGAGACTGCATTTAAAGGCTACACCAATCTGTGAAAAATGTTTCCAATTTGAGCACATGCCACTAAACTCCACGATCTTGGGATTCCATTACTAATTCGTTACTTTGTTGAGCGCGGCACGGATCTTTGCGGCAAAAAAAAAGTGTGGCCTATAGCCTGGTACGCCTTATATGATCTACAAAGTTGCAAATTTTCTTGACTGCCGGGGGGTGCGCCTTATAGTCTGGTGCGCCTTATGGTCATGAAATTACTGTATGTGCACAGAGCATACTTTCCCAAGGAGCTTGAGTGCCTTTTTAAGGATCCTGCAAAAGGCTGCAATGGTAATTCATTTGATTTAAGTGATTTTGCCACCTTTTCTCTGGGAAGTGATGAAGCAGGTTGAAAAGGCAGATAAGAGTGCGGCATTGTGGACTGTGTGCTCACAACGTTTTCCAATTTGAGCCTTCTATCATCAGGGCTTTCTCATCTTCAGGCAAACTAAAAGCATTACAGATTGCAATTCTTTCAGTGTCTCAAAGTGCATCAGGCATATTAAAGATAGAGAAAGCAATGTGTCCCAAAGAGAGGATTTCTTAATTACTATTTTATTATGTATCTTACTACTCTCTAGAGGCTTTGGTCAATGCTTTGGCCACTGCACGGATACAGAGGAAGTCTCTGTCATGGCCAGGTGAGTTTATCACCAAAATTGAATGTGGAAGTATAGCAAGAAGAAAAGGAAGGTCTTGAATGGGGACTGGAGGCAGTCTGATTTCTACATGTGATGTCTTCCCTTGCATTGGGCTATATTGGAACCTCTCCAGGAAAGACACTGGGCAACCTTGTTTGGTCAATGTTGCAAGAGTAGAAGGGATGGCTGGAACAGGAGGGACCAAGAGATTTGGAGCAAGTCACAACAAGAAAGCATCATTTGGACCAAGAACAGGTTTATTAAAGGAATGGATTTCAAAGCCCATCAAAAGACTTTTGAAGCTCATTGATATCCAGTGGCAAGTATTTAAGAAAGAAGAGCAGTTGTGAATAAAATGGCCCAGAGAAAAGAAAACATGGGATAAATGGCAGAAAAATCTTGAAATTGCTCAAAAGAGAAGAAGATGCAAAGAAGTTTTTTGACAGAAAAGTTTTTAAATTTATTGATTAAATTCAGCCTATTGCCAATGATTCCTCAAGTAGGATTTTTGTTCTTCAGAGCCTGCAATGCTTCACAGATTTCTGAGAAAGAAAGGATATTCCTCTTTTAAACTCTGATTGCTCTTTCAATACATGCTAGAGAAAGTTAGGCATGACTAAGCTATTATTTCAAGAATTAGTAGATGATTGTGGATGATAATTATATCCTGTTGGAAACAGCCCTTGAGGTAGGGATGGAATAAGGTAATTTGTGACCCTTCCCTTGTCTTCAGTTACTAATGACAACCAGAACTAATGGAGAAAAAAATAAAAAAAAGAGTAAGGCTTTGGGTTTCAGCCACGTGAAAAGCACCTCTCTTTGCTAAACAAATCACAGGCATCACCACTTTTACATTCAAGTTCAAGTTAAGCATGTGCTGGAGTGCCCTTGGTGAACCAGAGTGGGAATGAGGCGATCACCCACTCATCTCATGAGTACAGAATATATCCTGTATTCTCCACTTAGAAATTCTTCTTCTTCCTTACGAAAAAGAAACACAGCTGCTCCTGAGCCTGGGCACCGCTGCCAAAACAGCCAAACCACCCAAACCACCAAGACAGGGGAGGGCCTTGTGGTGGGAGTCTGCGATGCCCCTGGGGGTAAGGCTGAAGCCTGGCTGAGCTGAGGGCACTGCATTGGTAACTCCAGGCACCCAAGCTGCTGTTCAGTGCCCAGACATGCTTCAGATATTTTCTGTACCACAGTCCCCTACTTCATCTTTACTCGGGATTTGAGATGTTGACACTAAACAGCAAACCTGATGCCTTGGACTGTTAAAAACCACTGAAGTGGGGCTATTAATTTCAGTAGGAACCAGAGCTTCTGTAGGAGGTATCCACTCAGCTATTAATTGAATTATTTCTTTTTTCCAGAGTAAATTTTGTGATGCTTTTCTTCATAGACCTCAGATTGTAAGACATCCTGCTTATATGCTATAGTCCTAATAAATACAGACTTAAAGAGCTTCCATAAATGTCATTATTTTGAGGCAACCTACTCATTCTTCAGAAGTGGAAAGCCAGAAACACCTCCAGAATGAAACACCTACTCATGGAGAGATTTCCAATTCCTTCTTTTATTCCCAAGATGTTACCAAATGGAGAACTCCCGTTTTACAAGCAGGGATTCACAGCCAAACTGAATAGTGGACATCCCCAAAGAGCAAACAGGAAAAGTCTTAAGTACAATTGAACTATGGGCACATCAAAATAAATACATGTATTGTGGGAGAGAGCATGAGGAAAGTGAAAGTTGCTTCTTCGTTTTTTCTTATTTTCACAACCTACTTTACCATAACTGAATGTCAGTGTGTAACACCTCCTCTGGTGAGCACTCCTGCACTGTTTTCTGGTTAATGCATGCAGTGGGTACAATCAAACAGCAACAGCATACCGAGGTGTGCTGAGGCTTGAGGATTTTTTAACAGTGATGTTGTGTGCCCTGAGAAAAAAAAAAAAAAAAAAAAGTGGCGCAGAGCTGGAGACCAACAAGAATCAGCAGACAACCACCTCACACTTCCAGAAGCGCTGCACTGTGCAGCTGAGGTGGTCATCTTTCCACCAGACCCACTCTCATCCATAGGCTCATGGCAGCAACTCCTACCCGATAGGAAGATCTCTCCTTTGCCCTTGAGCTAGGCTTCCTGTCAGACCTACAGGGTCCCAGCTCTGTCTAATTGTCTCTGGCAGCTGCAGCTACAGTTCCTCTTTTGAGGGCTTCAGTGGGACATAAGCCGTTCCTGGCATGAGGAGGTTCCCTATCTGCAGGTGAGATGCTAAGCAAGGTTTGAGCTACGTAGAAAACCATGCTCTGAGCAATGTCAGCGATGGCTTTGCACAGTGACGGCGAGAGCTGTGTGTCTAATTTGGGCAGCAGCAGATGGATCATTTAAGACAGAAAGAGACTGGCACTACCAGCAGAGCAAAGGGATAACGTGTTCCTTCTGCAGCACAAATCTCACAAGTGACTCATGACTCTTCTACAGCACACGCTGGCATCCCTTGGTCTTTGTGACTGTAACTGCACACTTTAAAGGTCAGGATGTAGTGCTTTCTCCCTGGTACCTTGGAATCTGTACAGGTGAGGGTTTTGCTCTGAAGAATCTTCAGTGCACATAGTGGTTTCCATATGGTTTGATCAGCAGGTTGCTCTTCTCCTCCTTCTGGCCCAAATGTAGAGATTATGAGACAATCTAGCCAATAAACCTCTCAGTTTGATTCCCTGGTGCTCGTTGCATACGTAATTATCATGTACATGACTAATATCAGGCAGGCCCGGTGCCTGAGCCACACCCACATTCCTTCTGCGAGCCCTCATTTCAGAACAGATTTCAATTAACTTTCATCAGATGTTTAAGGTGGCCTAAGTCTTTTCTTCTTTGTGTAGGTGTTTATATTTCAGTGCTTTATACTTAAGGACGTTCTTCACTGCTAACTGGAACAGACTGGTTTGGGCATGCACTTAAATGGTCTTCTGTCTACTGTTCTTATTCAAGTGGTATCTCCTCTGACAGCAAAGCCCTGGCATTAACTGAGCTGTGTGTGCAGGATGCTCATGTTCATGAGTTAGTGTGCTGTACCTTGTGAAAGCACACACTGATGGTTCACCTGTAACAACCTGGAATCACAGGCATTTCACCACTGTCCTTGCTGAAACATTAGGAAGCCTGAAGCTGAACGGTGTTGAAAAGCACATTGCTTTCTTGCCCGAAATGGAATTGTCATCTAGATTGGGTAGTAGCTTTCTGGGCAAATTTCAGTTCTGGGAATAAGGTACCCTGGTAGTGCACAATTTATACCAGCCTTTAATCACAGGGGCCCCGATCAGTGCAGCCTGTGCCCAGTGATGGTAAAATCCCATAGAGAATTTCAGTCAGTGCAAGGAAACCACTGGCCAGAAAGAAGACCCAAAGGATATGAATATACCAGTGCTTCTGCACATTTAACTGTCCTCAAGTTCTCTTGATAACTTTACAAGGAGAAAAACAAACTAATACAGACGGCCATGTGTTTCACAGGCTGGAACACTGCACTGAAGTTTAACTAGCCCCCCCTATTTTAGCAGCTTGGTAATGTTTCCATCTTTTTGAGTTGGATCCAGCTGAAAATAGTAATAACTCACCTTTGACAGTCATATAAAAGATAGACTGCGGCCTCAGTTCAGCTTCCCTTGAACAGGGAGCTGAAATTTGCAACCATATTTCATAACAGTACTTTAATTGGCAAGCTTGCCAAAGAGGCCTGGGATAGGTGACCTTTGCAAATGAATAACCAATAACTTTGACTTTAGAAATAGTCTTTCATAATGAAGCTGATCCTGGGAACACACCCTTTGCCTACACTGAACTTTTTTTCAGTAACTTTAAATCCAAAATTATGTTTAAACCATTTAAACTGTGCTTAAAATTGCATGTTTATTCCTACACTGGATGCTAACATAATTAGGACGATGGGTCATCTTCTGCATTTAACTACTCATATTGAATATTAAGATGTCTTTAATATGCACATCTTCATTGCAGACAAGCATACTTTTAAAAGTGGTTTTTAACATATATTTTCAGTTTTCAAATATAAGCTTGCTCAACTCCTTCTGAAAAAGAGTTTCAAAGTATAAAATATTCAAAATCCACCACAGCAATAAGAATTAAAAAACAAGTAATAACAAGCTATCATCTTGACAGATTTTATTTTTAGTGAATTTTGAATTGTCACATTCTCAAGGCTTTTTCTTCCAGATCCCAGGGCTAAAAGGTAACTACCTCCTATTTAACAAAAGGTAAGTTACACAAAAAATGCCAACTATCATGAGATAAAGGACAAATCATGAGTCAGCAAAATCATTCCAGGGCTTTATCAAGGAACTTATCTTTTCTTCCAGGTTGTTTTCTTTTGTGTGACATTTGTCTGACATTGCCTGAAATGATTTCCTTACACCTTGGGAGTTTGGCTGGGAGATCTGACAATATTACTGACAGTGGATTAAACATACTTGCAAACTTCGTATAAAGAAGCAATTGATCATCCTACAGTCTGGGAAAGGAGAAGAAAGGGAATAAGCAGGGGAAAAGGAAGAAAGGGCATAAAGCAAGAAAGCAGGATAAGAAGATTTGTTTCCTTGTTTATGTATCTTCTACCTTGTAGTATGGGCATCCATGCAAAGATCCTCACTGAGGATTTGTTACAGCCTTTGTTAAAAGTGAAAATACTTAGTAGCATAGACAGCACCTGGGGAACAGTATCAACATTAAAAAATATCCTGATATATATGAAATATATACTACTCTACATGAAATGTATATCTACATATCCCGCAATGTCCCTCTCTGAATTTTAAATGAACCACAGATGAACTTCATTCTTGTCTTACAAAACAATTTTATCAGATCCTTAGTAGCAGTAAAGGAATAAACAAACAGCGACTGTGAAACTGATTTTAGATGTTGCTGAAAGAGAAGTCAATATTAAAAAATAAAAGGATTTAAAACAAAAAACAAAAAGAAATGTATATTGATAGAGCTGAAGGTTGCTTTGTTGGTTCCTCCCTTGGCTTCAGCACTCAGTCCAGTGTCCCAGTGTTGTAGTTTTTATTTTTCTTAATGGTTCCCCCCCTCCTCCCCATCTAAAAGCACTTCTGGGGAAGTTTTAGGCCTGCTGAACAAAATACTGCAATGTCGATGAACTCTGGAAGAATTTAGTGAGGGAGGAGGTGTTACTCAAAAGACACATTGTGGCTGCCTCTACTCAGTGTGGTGGCACACAAAGCACGGGAAACCGCCTCTCCAGGGCTTGTGTGTCTCCTGGTGCATCCAAGCAGTGATGGTTGCAACCAGGTGGAAAACCTGAGCCAGAAGGCTCACAGAAGGACCTGTTTTAAGGACATTTCTAGACTGGTAACGAAGCCTCTGTGCACCCAGGAAGCTCCAGGACTTTGGTAAACAGGGGTTATGATGTACAAGAGAGTAGTGGGGGAAGACCCAGAAAAGTCATTATTCCTTTTGTTGCAAATGCAGTAGTGGCAACCATGGCTCGCTTGGACACAGCTTCTTGCCCTTTGTCCTGGGATGTCAGACCAGATCCCTGCTGTCCTCTAAAGAAAGCCACTTCCCACAGAAGTGGCTGCTCCTGAATCAGCAGCACCGTCCTGCTGTTCCTCTGCCTGTTCTGTGTTGCATCAGAGTTCATCTGGCTTTCAGCTCAGACAGATTACACACATACTTTTCCCTCTAAGGCTCTGTACAGTTGCTTACCCTAAGTCAGCATGACTGTGGGCCCAAGTCATTAAGGACCTATGCAAGCTATACACTTTTTAAAAGAAAACCAGGTTTGAAAACCTCCAGGGCACTTGCCCTAGACAAGATAATTTTATAGTAGCTTTTCCCATTGTACTAGCTTGTCAGTGTTTGAGCACTTCCCCTCTGTGTCCTCATTCCATTCACAGTTTGGAGTTTCACTTTCATTTCTCTTGGGCACTTAAGTTTCAGTTCTCTTTCAGCACTACCCTCTCCCTTGCTGACACCTCCCTCAGCTACTGAATTACTTGTAAGCCCCCTTGGAATACCTCTGTCTTCTTTCTGCTGTCATGTATCATTCCTTTTCCTTTTTTTTTTTTCTTTCTTTCCTGACTTCACATCTTTCTCGTCTGTTTTCCTCAAGTATCATAGTTTAAGCCATTTAGAAGGGGAAATTAAGAAGGGCTGAGTTAATCAGGTTCTTAAGCCTATTTGTGAAACTAAGAATCAGCTTGGGAACTGCTACAAATAGGGATGGGCTTCAAGTGTTTTCTGGATGAGGAGAGTTACATTTAACCACTCATGAATTTGTGATTTACCTTACATTTGATTTTTTGAATGGACCAGCCTACCTTCTCTTTCTGCTATCCCCTTCTGCTCATTCCCACAAAAATGAATTCCTCTTTCACTCTCCATGGTGTTATCTGTTAAAATTACTAAGCAGAAACCTCAAGTCTTATTCCTGTGCTTCCACAATTCCAGTTTGGCACATCTCCCAAGACAGTCACAGTAATTTTTCTTCAGGAAAAAAATATAACAATAATACGACAAGAATTGCTGTAATTCTAGAATTACCGCTTCATAATGACAACATAAGAAAATATTCTACTGTGGCATTATGATAGCTGCTTTGACTAATTACTGCAGGGATCTGGAGTGATTCACAGGTCCAGCCCTGCCATAACCAGCAAACAGAATAAAATAAAAGAGGATAAAACAAGTTTATGAGACTTCATAACACTTTTCTTCGCCTCCCTAGTCCTCCCAGCAAAGAATTGTTGGCAGTCTGGGATGGAAGGGTAAGGTCTGACCACTTCCCACTCCCCACTCTCCTCCTCAAGATTCAGTGAGGACAGTGACAGTGCTCCTGTGATGCCAATGAATGAGGAGATGCACTGAGTCAGGGTCAAGTCCATTTGTGTCACTAGAAGCGGATTGAGCAGCCACCAGGAACTTTTAAACCCAACATGAGCTACCTTCAGATTAGTAATTTAATTTTTGGAAATAAAATACATACATTTGCTGTACCTACATAAAAATGCAGGAAATGGTATAGCTGTAACCAGCTCTCAAGACTGCTCTGTGGCAAATCTGAGTGATGCATACACAACTATTATAATCTGCAAGACAGTTTTTTAGCTGTTTGATAAAGCTCTTCATCATAACACCATCTGCTTCTGGACAAAGAGATAAGGGGCAGGCAGCTCTGGCAGTTTATACTTTGTGGCTGTAAGCAGTTCAGGGATGCTGCTCTGCCTAATTGCAATTAAAATTAATTTTATTCTTCACTGTGCTGCTAAACAAGCCACAGGCTTGGTTCTCCTATTAAATACATTTCCTTTATGTAACTTTGAGGGAATCAAAATGAGGAGCACTGTAACTTTCTGACTACTCAAGAGCACTGCTTAATCTTGTAATTGTAGGCTCTTCATCGTGGAACACAGCAGTTGGGAACACAATTGGGGGAATGAGAGCGTAGTAAGCCTCCTATTTCCTAACAGAATATCCCTAAGCCATTTTGCTCTACTGTATTTTTTTTCTGCAATTTTCCCTTTATTTATCTATTGTAAAAAAAAAGAAACTGGATGGAAAGCCATGATACTGTAACAATAGTAATTTTAGAAAAGGAGACATTTTACAATAGCAGAAGTTCCAACTACATTAGAATTTAGAAATTAAAAATTACAAAGGCCTGTAGCAGCCATGTTCCCACACTCGGCATTGTTCCACCACTGGCACGGCACGGCACGGCACGGCTCCGGGCCCGCTCCCCTCGGCTCTGGGCAAACCCACGTGGCTCTGCACACCAGAGCCGCCAGCCAGCGCACGGCCTCATCGCAGGGAAATCTTTTATCCGGCAGATAGGGAGGCTTGGACTGGCCCCAGGCAGGCGAACTACTGGCCGGTTCCCACCGGCGTGACCAATGGAGCTCACCGGCCGCCCGCGTGCCCCCGCCCGTTCCCACAGCGGGCGCCGGTCCCTGCGCCGCGCGCCGGGC
>PYHW01010392.1:1829474-1895315 GCA_013186435.1 Turdus rufiventris | reverse complement strand
CCAGAGATACGACATATAGTCCGTGCGGCTTATATTCGTGAAACTACTGTACTTGTTACAGATAAACAAAGGTGCTTTACTTAAAGCAGATTAATCCAAAAACTTGCTAGTAACTTCCTGTATTTCCTAGTTCTTTGTGAATGTGCCTTTCTAAGGCAATGTGTAGTTTCCTTGAGCATGGAATTAAGCAGCTGCATTTAATGTCACTGGATGTTTAAAATATTTCTGAGTTTTAGCTTGATTAGTCAGTTTGTTTGTTTGCTTGCTTTTGTTTTAGCAAGACCTGGTCATTGGAGAATGTGTAAATTGATACATTAATGTTTCATCTTAATTTGGAAAAAAATATATAGACTCTTGTTACCCATGGGAAACCACTTATGGTCCATGCTCAGCTTTTTTTTCCCCTAATTTATCACTGTTAGCCTAGATTGTTCTTTCCTCTCTTACTTATCTGTCCATGTTATCTATCTCCTATGGTTTCTTGCTGTGTCCCTTCTTGTGCCTTTCATTAAACCAGTAATACATATGGTATATAATTTTGAAGTCTGCATGTAAATGTGGGGGGAGATGAGCTATCAGTCTGCCCTTTTCTCTATGAAAGTGAGGGTGTTGGTGGCAACTGCTTGTTCTGAATGTTTAGTTGGTCAATGATGCATGGATTTAGTTGGTTGGAGATGCATGGATCACATGTCCTCATAGGCTGTCCAAGCAGTTACTCACAATTCTCTGTATAGAAGAGGTGCCAGGCTGAAGGTATAAGGCATGAATATAATTGAAGAGAATATATTTAGAATGTAGTGAGGAGATGACTTGACACGTTAGTACTTGAGAGAGTTCATACTAATAGTAAATTATCACTGAAGTTCTGAGCTTAATGGTCTTGAATTGTCCAGCTTGAGAGACACATTCCTACCCTATTCTGTTTTTAAAATAAAGGCAGTGAAGGAGGTTATAGGTGACATTTGAGAAACACATTAAGTAAGAACTGAAATGGCTCATGACCACCTTTTTGCCACTGTCAAGAGCTTCAGGTTTTTGTCCTGTGGAATAACAGATAAAGAGTTTGTGGGTTTTTTTGGTAATACCTGCTGTTTAGAGCAAGCTTTGATAACAGATCTTCTACTAAGACATTTATTTTTTTGTCTTTCTCATTTTAGAATGACTTTTCCCATGGTGACTGCGTGTCAAGTAATGAGACCAGTTTGCTAGAACGAGCCACAGCACCTCATGATGGACTCCCGATGGCTTCCCATAGACCTCAGCGAGAAGGTATGTTGTCTGAGCTTCCTTTTGAGGAAGGATTTAAGGATTTCCTTGAACATTAAACTCTGCTTGGAGTTGTAGACGTCTTGTATCTCTCTTGCTGTTCATCTGAACAAGAAGCTGCAGTGATTGGTAAGTAAATTAGCTTCTCTGCTGCCTATTTGGTCTTTTCTTTATTATAACAAGTTGTCATTTGTAGTTGCTAACTACTAGTGAATGTATGCATGAAAATTAGCTGCAAATGGGCTTCCCACTGAAAAAAGGGGTAGGATTTGGAAGAAAGCAAGAACATTTAATGCAATTGTATTAATGTATTCAGATTTTTTAAGCAAAACTAAATACAGAAATGTTGGAATACAGTCAATAGGTTTTGCTGCTTGATTCAGTTGTATTTGATAAAATTTAAAAAAAAGAAAAAACACATATTAGCACGTTTTATGAAAATGGCAGTTTAGAGAAGTGAAAGGCTTCATATAAGTCAGTGTTTTGGCTCTGTTGAGGAGAATAAGAACAAGGCTTCTCAGCATAAAAAAAAATCTCTGATCTGCAATTGCCAGCACAATTTCTTCTCTTTGAAGAAATGAGCATTATTGAAAACAGATTTATTCTCACCCTTTATTCTTCAAGAGGATTAGCAAGTCACTTGTCTACTCAAAATTAGTCAGCAGATAGTCTGCAGATAGCAAGGAGCCAACAATATAGAAAAAGGTTTGCTTTTCATTTTGTCCTCGTAAATGTCCTTTGTCTCTAGTGTGGAGATTTAACTTTACTTTGAAGGCAGGCAATTTGAGAGTTTTTGATTCCTTGAAAAGAAAAAAAAACACAGAGAAAGATTATGGCAGATTACAGACAACAAACCTGTTTCAAATCCTTTTATGGAGTTCAAAGTGTTTGTATTCATGAATTAGAAACCTAAAAGGGAGACTCTCTTTAGTAACACTCTCAAATTAAGTAAGAGAAGCATAGAAAAAGTTGAATAATTTAATCTAGCAAAGAGCTTAAATATTTTTCTGTATTTTATTATCACAGTAAGAAACCACAGTGAATGATCAGAATAAGCTTGTGATATTTGCCGCACAGTTATGTGGTGCAGACTCCCTGCTACAGAAATCTCCTGACTGGGTTAGAAATACCACTGATAGAAAAACTTGGGCTTTATTCTCAGCTGTGATGAATATGAATTTTTAAAATCTTGCCTTAGAATGGAAGCAGTGTCATGTATACATGCTTTGCTTAATCATCCTGGATGCATGTGCTGTGTCCAGAACAGATGTAGAGATGTAATACGTCTCATTGGCTTGTATATTCAAACCTTTCTTCCAGTCTAGCCATTTAGAATGTTTAAAATGTCATACTAGAGACAGAATTATAAAGGAATCTGTTGAAACTGTAGAACTAAAGCTGTACAGCAAGAAAAGTGTAATTACCTGTTTTATCATGTATTAAGATGAAGCATGCAGCATAAAGAAGTTAAGGAAGTTGAAGGTACCCCTTGTGAAATAAATTTTTTTGTACCTGAAGACAAATTTTTAGCATTGAGAACACTCAATAGTTTAAAATAAACACAATCTCATTAGGGAAAAAAAGCTTGTCTGTGAATGTTAATAGTCTTAATTTCCTAATTGTCTATGCTAAATATATGCATGTAGTGGAATGCAATTTAAACCACTATTCTCAGTTCTAGTCATGGGAATCAACTTTTTAATTAACTTATGAATATGAATTCCAGTATCAATTTGAATATTAGCCATTAAGAAATTTTACTGTACCAAAACGTTTGTTGTGCCATGGTCCTTCTTCTAACAGCACTTTAATCTATACAAAACAAGTAAAAATTAAGGTCACTAAACATTCATCTTTTCATAAAATACTGATATTGTCTGGCATCCTTAGCTCATCTCAGATTTCTTTCCTTTGTAACAATAAATCTTCATTAACTGGTAAAATGAAGTGCTTGTCTATCTTCCTAACTCCTAGCTAGAGGATTACAACCAGTGTACAGCAGCACACTCAGTATTTGTCTCTCTACTAAGAATATTGGAAGCTGTAGCACTATCACTAGGCTTATTTGCTGGCTTATTGTTCCTTAATGGAAATTGCCATTACTTAATTCTCTTAGAAATGGCATATTTGATGGGGATGAGATTGAATTGTAACTGTAACAAAATTAATTTTAAAACATTTATGTTACATTAGATGGTAATTAGCTAATATCTGTTAATAAGTTTTGTAACATACAATTGCAGGAGGTTTAATTTTTTTTAGGAAAAAAATAGTGTTGTTATGAGTAGTTCCCAGTATATCCCATGTAAACATGCAGTTAAAAATTGAAAGGAAAACATTTACTGTTAACACCACCTACCTCCTTCCAAATAAAGAAGGAGTTTCTAGAGCATTGAAAGGAAGCATTGATGACGTAGGGTGGCTTGAGCTTCTTTTATACAATTTTTTTACATGTAAAGATGTGTTCAAGTTTGCTCTGGAATAAATTTCTGTTGAATTCTTAGACCATTGTAGCAGCAAATGTGAAGGTCCCATCTTGGCTACATAAGGGTTTTTATATGGAGTATTACCTGAACAATGCTGTGTGTTCTTAAGAAAATCTCCAGTTCATGAAAGCCATATGGTGCTGCTGTTTGCCAGGTCACAGCCAGAACTCTCCTATTGCTGCATGCAGTAGGCTGTAGGGAAGAAACGTTAAAGTAACAAGTACTTACAGGACCTTTCTTCTTTCTCTGTTCAGTTCAATGACACTCTTTACAGTACAATTGTAATAACTTTTTGCTGCGGCTCTTTGTTTTCTGTTTGCTGATACTCATTTCTGTCTCCTTCAGCCCTTCCCTATTTTTTTTCACCTAAGTACCCTTCAGAAATGTGGTTATTTGGTCTTAGTTTGCCCTCATTTACTACTTGATCTTTCTGACACATTGTTGTAGAAGGCAATTGCTTGTTATCAGCACTGGTTACTTCTTTGAGTAAAGATACAATTTTACTTCCTTTTATTATCTTTTCAGTTTTAGTGGTTATATTGTTGTAGTTATGTGACATTCGGTCTAAATAAGCTCCTGGGTAATACACAGATTCCCATGATGTGCACTGAAGAGGTTGTCGTTTGGCCAGAGAAATACTTGGAGATAGCAAGGTTTTACCTGCTCCTGGCAGTTTGTTGTAATAAAACAGCTCCTAAGAAGAGTCGTTCTACGTGCATCAGGATTTAGCCTCCAGGCATGCTCAGAGAGCCTGGGAAAGTAGGGAATGGTTTGCAAACTATCAGTTTTGGAGTGCCCAATAAGCTGTTTTTCTTTCAGCTGTACACATTGAGAAGATAACCCTGAAAGACGTATCAAGAAAAAGGGCTGACAAACATTTGGAGTACACATTCAAAGTAAGCAAATAACCTCCAGAATGTTAAAATTATTGTCTATGTACTGCAGATACATACAGCTTGTTTCATAAACCTGCACAGGAGGCAATTTTGAGATTCTTTGGATCATCCTGTAATTCTTTTGAAGTATGTGTGCAAATCAGGTGTTTCATGTAATTGTGGGCATAAAGTGTGAAGGGTATAAGGTGGGAAGGTGTAAAACATCAGCCACAGCTGGGTGTGTGGCATTTCAGGAAAATTTGCTTTTGCTAATTCTTAAGAATTCTTAAACTGCTCAGTTGTTTGCTCAAGGGGCACAGGAGCACAGTTGTGTCTGCAGCTGTAGATTGCAAGGAGTCACATGGATATCTTGGATCTTGTTTCTCAGTGTTTACCATATGAGGGTGAATCCTGTGCTTTTTGAGAAAATTGGAGGTTGTTACTTTTGGTTTGGATTTTGTTTTTTAAGGCAAAACCAAACAAGCTGGAAAATGGCCACAAACTGGAAGGCCTACCTAGTGTAGTCTTCATCCATTGTAGTAGCTAAGGGCGGCGTGTATTAAATAATAGTTGCTAAGGCTGTTGATAGTGATGTTCTAATTGAATCAAAGTGGTAATTTTCTTAGCAAGGGCTGCTAACAATACGAGTCATTGTGCCAATAGATGTGAATCTGGTAGTATACCAAGTTTGAAAATAAAGTTAAATGTTCCCCTTTTTCACCCAAAAAAGAATGGTTTTCATCAAGCATTCTAACTGGCCATTTGACATGGGTTACAGGACGTCTTTGAAAAAGGAAACTTTAAAAAAGCTATTTTGAGCTGAAAGTTCATGTGTTGATCCCAGAGTTTGGTATTGTATTTTGTGATATTGTATTCTCTAAATGGATGCACTCTTCTTTTGTTGAGGACAATAATATGTGGAATGTAGCCTTCAAAGTCTTTAAGGTTAACCTGGCCAAATATTTCAACCATGTCATTGATTTTTTTTTTTCCAAATAGTCTGTGAGGTGAGTACAAAGTAAAATGCAGCAGGAGATGAGAAAAGTTTGTATGGAATGCCTATATGGATTATCAATATTTAAAGTCAGAAAACTGTTCTAAAGATTCAGACAGATTTGACAGTGGTTTTGAATTTCTTTAAAGGAGGAATGCAGAGATATTCTGGCAAGTACTTCAGTAATCTTGAAACTCCACCTCAGTTCTTTTAGGAAAGAGTTTCCTTTCCTTATCTGTGCAGGTATATACCGTGCTCTTCACTGTGATAATTTTGTGCTTGCCCAGGCACTGCTTTATTAAGGTTGTAACAGCAATTGCAGTCATGGCTTCCCAGCTGAAGGCACCGAGGGTAGTTGGCATTTCTGGGGACTAGGCTGAAGGCAGTTGGTGGTTGACATTATCAACTCTTGAGAGTAAATGAATGTTTATAACTGTCAGGTCCACTCCCATTACCCTGAATTTTCCCAGGTAACTGATTGTAATCTTTGGCCCAGAAGTAGGCTTAAAGCTGGGCAGCACTCATCTAACCAAGCTTACTTATTTTTTACTCAAAACATGCATGTGAAGGTGCTGCTTTACTACTTGCATGTCGTGTCAGAACAAGTTACTGAAATTGTATACAGGCATATGCCAAAATGTTGTCTGATTCTTGAGTGCCTTCTTTAGTAACCTACAGTACTTTTTATGACTTGTAGCCTAAAACAGCTTAAATGTGACTGTGTAAGATTTGAGTCTGAGGCAGGTAAAATTATTTTATAGTTAATATAAACAGAGATGGGCTTTTTGTTTTATTTTGATTCCTGGTAATGATAATGAGAGCTCAATCCAATATATCTGACCTGCAGTCCTTTTCTCTGGTACCTGTTTTTTGTGGTTAATAATTTCTGTTTGATACAAATCCCATAATTACAGAACCTTCTGCCTGGCTTCTTTCTGAGTCAGTAATCTTCAGGGACTTCATTGTATTTCCCTGAATATGCCCATGTTCCCTTTAGCCACAAATAACATTAAGTTAGTCCTAAAATACACACTCAAAATTAGTATGTCTTTGAAAAAGTACAGGCTTATCCCTATTTTGCCTGGCGTTTGCTTAATTGTGAGTGTTAACTCTGAGATTGCTGAATTTATGAAAATATTCTGACAAGCTAATTACTATGAAATTTGGAAAAAGAAAATTCCTCATTCTTTTTTCCTTCATTCTAGGTAACCTGGTCCGATTTTTCAGTAACATGTGTAACAAAAACACATCAGGAGCTTCAGGAATTCCTGCTAAAAGTATGTATTTAGATATGAAAGTAGTGCTTACACATCAGGTTTATAACTTCAGAAGTAGTCTAGGAGAGCTGTGATTTCTGGGATGTAATTATAGAAACAAAAGCGTGCTAGCAGATTTTTGTACTTCACAATTGTACTAACCATTTAATTATGGATATTGGAATGAAGGATCTTGACAGAAGAAGCAGCCCTGCAGAATGTTTGGGGAATTTCCCAGGAGGTTATTGTTTATCTCATCCAAAATGGTGCTTAGAGTTTTAATTGAACTACCATACAACTACCAGATGAGTTTTTAATATTCCCCACAGAGCTCTTGTATAGGTACAATCACTGGTCGTTTGCTTGTGTTCCCATTAGAAAGACCTTAAAGAGTATAATTCTTTATGTTTAATTAGTGAGACACAGCCATAATAGTTTTTAATTTAACTGTTGTATTCTTCAGTAGAACAAAGGCAGGCCTATTCATCATCACAAGGAGTTCAACTTGAGGAAAATCTAGCAACTATATATGCATATGTGTCTGTGTTTAAAAAACTAAAAGTTCTCTCAGTTGTTTTCCCTCCCGCTCCAAGCAGAGAATACATTTCTGTACATAGGTCATGTGCAGATGACCTTGAACTGTGTGTTCATTGCCAGTGTCTAATATTTTGGGTTCCACCTATTCTGGGAAATTATTCTATATTTAAACTCTTCAGGGCAGTAATGAGACATTACCATTTTGGACATGTTTTGATGGCATCTGGTGTTCTTAACTGCAGTGTTAATTGCAAGCGGAAAACCAGCCACTGTACAAAGGTCATTGTCTTAGTCACTGTTTAAATTATCAACGTTGTTTTCCGGTATTCCAAAAATGAAGCAGTGAAAATTCACAACTGCTTTAATCTAGCTGAATATCTGGTTCTAAGAGTTCTCAGAGCTTGGCTTGTGAGAATTTGAATTATGGATGGCATGTCTGGTTGCAGGTGGGTTATCCCACAGCATATGGTACATGCATCTGCACTGAAGAGAACCCCAAACAGCATTTCACGCAGGGTCCTGGGCAGCTCTGGGATGAACATTCAGATACATGCCTCCTGTTCTCTCTCTTGTGTAAGACAAACATCAATGTCTGTAATGGACCTCCTAGATCCTACTTGCTTCCTGGAGGAGACAGGAAAACAGACATGATCCAGAGTGTTGAAGGGTTGTGCTGTTTGACTGATGTAGGGTGTTCCAAGAGGTGGCTTGACTGCTCAGTCAGTGCCTAGGAGATGACAGTACAAGAGGAAGACAAACTGCTGTGAGCTTCCTGAGGTGTTCTGTGGAAAATGTGCACAGCTAAAAAATATATTTGGTTTGTGTTGGTTTGGTAGCCATAAGTATAGAAGTAAGAGAGAATTGTTAAATAAAGCAGAACAGAACTCATATCTTGCTTTAAAAAATGTAAAGTATAAATGTTCACTGTACATGCCCTTGCATCTTGGCTTTTTGTTGTTCTTGTTTTATTCTGTGTGGCATTGTTAAATGCTCAGTATCCTTGGGACAGAAAAGAATGGTCAAAATACTTGGTAGAAAATTTCCAATGCTGCATGTGATAGAAATGAGATAATGGTAAAAATTGTTTCAGAATTGAAGCATTGGTGGGAAAACTGAGGTAGTAAATGGCATAAATTGTATGCTTTGTATTAAAGACTGGCTTCTCTTAGCTGATTAGCATGAAAAATTCTTTGCAGATAGGCAATTATCCACATATATGGAAAGACTAATAAGCTTGTAAGTAACAAGGCTATCCAATTACCTTAAGCTGAGCACCTAATCTTGGGTTTGTATAACTGAATCTTTAACTACAGAAGGAATTGCATTCCTTTTAATGAAAGTTTTAAAGATGAGAAGTTGACTGTTTCCAGAGACAAATCTACATATAAAATACTAGGATAGAGATTTGCTCATTCCCAGCCTTCTGCAGTAACTTTCTGGTATGTTTTGGCTAACACTGACTAATTCTTCAGTCAGAATTCCTCATATTAAAGCAAAAGGGTCTTTTAAGAACAGCTGCTTTCAGTCATTTGTGGTTTTATACCCAAGACATTTCAGGTGCTACAACATTGTACTAACAATACTAACAGCACCTGTCTGTCTGGATTCCAGTAGTTCCTCTTATGTATGTTACGAAGCAATTATCTGCATCATGCACAGCATCCCTCTGTTAGTAGCACTTCATTCAGTGAAAGGATTACTTTGTCCTAGGCCATTGTTCCAGTAGCAGGATGCAATATCCAGCTGGCACTCTGGGTCAGGTGTATTCTAGATATACAAGAGGAAAATGCTGCTCTAGTCTAAGTTGCTTAGTGCTGTTGATCATAACTGCTGGCAGATGTTAGCCACATTAGCAATAGCTTTGAACTTTAGCTTAAAAAAAAGGCGTTTTTCAGTAGCAGTTTGCTCTTAATTGCCCCATATTAAAATAGTTTTTTTTAAATGTAGTTGAAAAAAATTTGATCTGGAAGTTGTGAAGGTGAAAAAAGCTTTGTTCTGGAGAATATTCTTTATTTAAAACAGGCATGCTCTTTAGTAGCAAGAATTTTGTCTTTTCAATTAGGGCATCAGAAGACCTCACTTTGTAGTATTGACATTGGAAAGTTATAATTAATTTTGCTAAGAAATTTCAGTGTTAATAGCAACTGGGGAGGGACTTGATATTGATTGATCTCAGTGTTGCTCATTGAAGTCTAGTGTATTAAATAACTGAAATGGTTTCCTTTCTACTCTTGTTTATTTAAAATAGTTTAATCTTGCTAAGTGATGATAGTAAGTAAAGTGCATCCAGTCATGTATGGTTATTTTTTTCATGTTGTTTTCAGAATTAATTTCTATGTGTGAAAGATTTAAAGAAAGAAGTATTTTTAAAAAAAGTCTGAAAGCTGTCCTGAAAAAGACTATTGGTAGAGTTCCAAATGTAATTCTTTCAAATAGAGCTTTAAACAGTTTTATGCCTGGATTTGCTGTGAGGATTTACAGCAAAGTGTTTCTCTTGCAAAACTAATGATGTTGATTTGTTGTACCTTTGGTCTGTAAAATACATCACTCAAACTGGAACAATTGAGTTTCTTGCTGATACCAAAAAGTATAAAGACTCTTAGTGAACAAATATAGTCTTTAAAATGTCAACTACTCATTTTTCACATTAACCTTTTTCTCAGCTCCCAAAGGAACTGTCTTCTGAAGCATTTGACAAGACTATTTTAAGAGCACTAAATCAGGGTTTTCAGAAGAGGGAAGAACGAAGGCATGCTGATCTTGAGCCCATAATCAGGTAAATGTTTTAGCAAATAGCCTGAAATGCATCACTGGAAAAGTGATTGAAGTCAAGCTAGATGACTCCTATAAACAGTGGAAATTCTGCTACCTAAACCCAATCTGCAAAGAAAGTGGGAAGGCAGTGATGAAATATATACTCTAACTCTTTTAGATTTTCTTTAAATTAGGACTGTACTGGGGTCAGTCCAAATCTCCCAAATTTGCTCTAAACCGGGACAAATACTTTTACTAAACTTGGTAGAATTACTTCTTTGGGAGTAATTGTGCAATTATGGAAATATGTCCTAAGCAGCATTATATAGTAATGATTGGCACTCGTGGAAGGATACTACCTCCTTTACACAAGGGTATATTTAGAAATACTAGAAACAGTAACTCAGAACACATGTGTTCTACTTTTTACAACAGGATTGAGTGAGAGACAGAAGAGAATTTAAAAGGAATAAACAATAATAGTGAAGCATTGCATAAGATTAAAATTAGCTCGTGTATTTGTAAGAAAATGGTCCATACTTCCTCACCAGCTATTTAGTGATGAGAGAGCTTGGTGGTCAAATTCTGTAACTCGATAGTATGAATTTTGGTTTGCCTACTTGATTTTGTTTTTTTGTTTGGCACAGATACCTTGTTTTGTTTGTCCTTTTCAGTCAGGATTGTTCTACCTTTGTTGAAAGCGAATTATTCATCATGTTAGGTAGTGTCTCTTTAGTTGGGGTTGTTGAGGAATCAGGCATGGCTTTTCAACCTCCTACACATAATGATCTGTTGGTTCTGTCCTGATATTTTAGTTAAATAAGTTGTGGAGCCACTCTGAGCCTCAACCACTCCCTTGCCAATTTTTTAATAAAGCTTGGTCTGTAATATTTGTCTTTATTGGCTTGATTTTTCAAGCCAAAAATTAATCTGTGTGAATAATTTTGGCTAATAAGCATAGTGGTTTTAAATCAATAAACCTGTTAAACAGAGGCTGAGTGAAGGGAACAGATTGTAATACAGAAAGGTTGTGAAGCATCACTGCACAGTAGTTACAAATCCAAGAGACTCACTGCGAAGGTAAGACTTTGAACATATCCAACTCTGTTAGAGAAAGCAACTGTTATTACAATTTGCAGGTTGTGTTGTGAGTATACAGGAATGTTACAAATGCTACATGAATAATCTCAAGAGAATTACATTACTGTATTCAAATTCCTTTTTCTTTCAGTGTCAGTTTTAGCATAAATATATACTTATTTGGGTGTTTCAATATGTGCCCTGTTGCCAAAAATTGCTGTCCCCCACCCCTCCTCCTAAGAAATAGAACTGAGTAGTACCTCCTGGCAAGTAATATCTGAAACCTAGGTGTGTAGGAAGTGAAAGCCATTCATTGTTGGCCTATTTTCTAATTTGAAGCTAATAGAATTTGTCACTGACCTCTTGGTAATCAAGACCAGAGCAGCACAGAGGAATATTGAGAATCCCACCCTTTGCTCTTGGAGATAGTTACAAAATTCAAATGCTGACCTTATAGGTGAATTCAACTTTTTATTTAACCATACAAATGTATTTAAGATAGAGATGTGGTTTTGGGTAAATAAATGTGTTCTCAGTTAAAAAAAAAATTTCAATATAGAGTCCAGTGCTTTTGGTCTCAGTCCAAACTCCTCTTTAATAAAATGTTGCAATTGGCTAAAATGTTTGAATTGGGATGCCTCAAAAGCACCTATCTTTTTAAATTCAAAAAAATCATTGTACCAATTCCTTATATTGACTATGCTCCAACCTTATACTAGCACTTAATAGCAAAGCTCAAAAGTAGCTTTTAACATTGCTTATGCTGAATGTGCAATTTGAAGGGTTTGGACTTCTTAAAAACTGCCTATTTTGCTTTTAAATGGTACTGTAGTAAATTTTTGTGTTCTTCCTATGATTCTATTACTTATTTTAACAAACTCTCATTTAAATTTCAGGCAGCTATTTTCAAATACATCGCAAGCTTTTCTGCAGAATCAGAGAGTATACAACTTCTTCCAATCGATTTCATCAGAATCTTTGCACACTCACAGTAAGAAATATCCTAATACTGTTTTATATAATAAAAAGTCTATAAAAAGCTATTCCTGCTGCTGTGCCTAAGTACAGTTTTATAATTTTGTGTTTGTGTGAACTGGTCAATGAATAATTCCTTGAGCAGATACTCATAGTTTTGACAGTGGGAACTTCATATATAGCATCAGCCATCCTGGCTGCCTGCCTTCCTTCTTTCCTCTCTCCCTCCCTCTACCATCATGCTCTTCAAATAGGCTGTTATGAATTGAGTATGTTCAACAGTTTGGCATTTCGTCTTTTCACAAAATCTTAAATTTTGGAACAAAAAGATTGAACCAACCCAAAAAAATCACATCTGCTTTTTGTTTGTTTTCTTTTGTAGATTAAGCATCTGTCTTGATATTTAAACTAAGATTTGTTTTGAGTACATAAATGATGGAATGTCCCTAATTTAAGAATGTACAGAATTGTGTTCCAGCATTTGCATTGCAGAGATTTCTTTGGTGGCCCTCTTAACCTATTTGTGTATTACAGTTGTTTGTGCGACCAAAGCTTGGCTTCTCTGTATGGGTGCCTAAGGATTTGATCTTTGTTTCCATTGAATCCTTTCTTCTTTCAGTGCATGTTAAACACCATGACAGTTGAGGCACTGGCTGTGAGGTCACTGCCTCAGAAGTTGTCAAAGATCTTAGCAAGGAATTGAATAGATTGGAAGTTCTAAACTGACTGCTCATTTTTGTTTAAAAAAAACAATAGGGGAATGACAGCTGACTTTAGTTTGAAATGATGTGTGTGATCTGTGACTGATGTATTTTTTTCATGATGAGCTAGAAGTGCTGTGTCTAGGGTAGAAATCGTAGGTCACTTTGTAACGTTTTTTAGTAACATTTAGTACGTTCTTACATGGCAATTTTGTGAAAATGTTTAATTAAAAATAGGGTGATTGTGGAACTGACTTGAATTTACTGCTGTAAAATTTGACACTTCTCTTGTACTGAAAGGCTAACTGGAGAGGAAAGAGTTTCCAAAGTCCAGAAAGATTCATGTTAATGACTGGCACACTGGACAGGTTGTGCATATTTTAGACTGTAGACTACATCTGGTTGGGAAGGACTTGCAAATGCATTGTTGTACATGGTGGTAATTTGAAATGGTTTCAAAGAAGAACCAGTGCCAAGTTCCATCAAGTTGGAGTTGACTGGGCAGAAATGATCTACAGATCAGAAGGAGAATAGACAAATGCCAGTTCTGTCGGAAGCCTTATAGATCACAAAGTGATCTTAAATGTGAAAACATTTATTATAATGAATAATTGAGTACATGAAAGTTCATGAGGATTTGTCAGATGTAGAATGTATGACAGGATGAGGAGTTTAATTGTTTAGCAGAGAGGAGAAAAGAATCAAATGGAACATGATTTAAGTCTTCAAATACCAAAGAGTCCAAATGTAAAGAGGATGATCTGTTCTCTCTGATGGATAAGACAGAAAGCACTAGGCTTAACTTCTTATGAGGAAAATGAAGACCAGGGGCAGGCAAGAACCTTGTGCTGACCAGACAAGTCCAGAGTAGTGAGGCAGATCTGAGGTCAAGGCAGAAAAACAAGTCAGTAGGTCAGGGTTAAGAACAGGATCAGCAAGATTCATGTCCAGGCTCAGGTGTGCCAGCAGTGCACCCCAGGTAAGGGCCTGAGCTCAAATGCGGCTCCCTAGCCAAAGGATGGAGGCCCTGGGTGAGGCATCTGCCAGTTCTTTTCCCAGCAGTCATGCCCTGAATTGCAAAACTGCAGTGTACCAATTTGGATCTTCACTGTGGGCAGGTGAAGCCCTTGGGAGAGCAGGGAAGAGTTGCAAAGCCCATTGGCATGATTCAGGCCCTGACATTGAGTTAGATATTAAGGAAACATTTGGTGAAGAGAATTAGTGTGATAAATTTAAGCATAGTTGTTTTTCTTTTCAGCAGGGGGACTGGATGACTTGTAGCTCACAGTCACGTTTCCTCTGGTGCAGACTAATAGAAGCTGTACTAAGACAAAAGTACTCACCTCACCTGTTGCCAGAATCACTCCATTTAAGTGGCCCATGAGGGGGTTTTTTATTGTTGGTTTCTGTGTTTTTCTAGGTTTCCTGTTTGGGATTCCTGTAATCCTGCTACTTGTTACTGCAAGTTAGTCGTAGTGGCACTTTTTGCATGTGATGACAGTGTTGGGAAAGGAAACATATTTTATAAAAATCATTTAGTTCTCGAATAGAACATGCAGAATTAATTGGCAGACAAAGCATTTGTGTCTTTAATTGGTCTTCAGTTGCTATATAGAGTCAGGGATAAAAATCTATTTTCACAGAAATAGAAAGTTATTTAGCAAAACCCATGTGGAAGTAAATTCTCTGTTTGGTGAAAGGTTTTTATACCTTAAGTAATAGTTTGGCTTTCACACTGGATATTCAGTAAGCTAAATTATGCTGCTATGGTTCCATTAAGGGGAAATCAATTAGCTCCCTCCTGGTTCATAAATTTGGTTGTTTAGACAATTTTTCAGGTTGGAGTAGACTTTTAATTCCAACATGAGAGCACAATCTCGGGGGATTTAGTATCTTCAATGCAGATGATATGCAGAAGGACCTTCTTATCAATGTTTCAAGCTCCTAAGCAACGGCTTTCCAATGCTTTTACCTGCACTAACTTGGAACTTTTTGAGAGGGGAAGAGTAGATCTTAGAGTTAGATTCTTTAAGAAACTAAGTCCTTTTTCAGAGCATGGAAGTAGTATTTTTGCAACAAAACTGCTAATATTTTTCCTACTTTTTTTTTCATCCTGTCTGGCATAAAAAGGCAAAAAAAATGGTGTGTGAAGACTGTGCTAAGGGCACTAGAAGACTTCAGCCCAAATTAGGTCTCTTTTGGTACTTGAATGATTTGACAATGGAGGAGTGTAATTTGTTGCAGAAGAATGCTAGTAACTATCATTACTCTCCTCCCATTTCCTGTTGCAACAAAGTAATTGTAAAGAAAAGTCTGAAGTGCAACATAGTAGGAATATCTCTAATAATTATCACAATTAGAGCCTTTTGAAATTGTACCATAGCATTAAAATCATTTTTGACACTATTTTCTTCAAAATAAAAGTATCTCTTAAGAGCTTTTACTCTTGGAGATGGCCTACTTTGAAGGAGGCAATGTTCAAATTGCTGCCACGTGCAAATCAGTAAGTTCAGTCTTCCATTTCCCTAGCTTCCAGTTTAGTGCAAACATTCAGGAACTGTCCAGTTGTTCAAGATCTATAAAGTTACTACGTGAACTTTATTCTCTGCAGGTAACTTACAACCCTCTTTGAAGACGGTTAAGACAGCAGAACACTTCAAGGAGGACAGTTCAGAAGCTTCAAGTCAGGAGGAAGGTAGTTGTGTACTCAAAGGTGGTTCTTTGAGATATTTTACCACACTCAGTTCTGGAAATCATAACACTTGACTTATTTCTTCATTGGTATAAAATGGTACAAAAATTGAATGAAATCTGCTATGCAAATGAAGAATTTTTGTGTACTTTCAGCAGTTTCCTTAAGAGGTTGCTCTATAACTCAAGAAGTGGCAGTGTTTATAGACAGCTCGAAGGCAGAAGTTCACAGCTGTGTTGAACAACCAGGAATATATATTTCAGAATTTACTTGAGCCAAGGTTACTTATAGACTTTAATGTCTTTACCTATTTATTCTTCAGTTACCAGGGTTTGGAGTTAAGTGCAGTATTTCAAAGGTTGCAGACTGTTTTATATTAAATATGCAAAATTTGTTTAGCTTCTAGTTTTACACAGAAAGGATTTTCAAGTTTTCCTCCTCTTATTCTTAACCTATGCTGATGTGATACTGTGAATTGTTACTAAGTTTGGGACTGTTGTGAGTATTGATTACAATCTGGAAGCTGTTTTTTAAATGCCTCAGAAACAATTTACATGTGGAAGCAGCAGTCTGGTGGCTGGTCAGTAGTTTCATTCTGAAAGGAACAGCAAGGCAGTTTTGCATTGTTTTTGGAAGGAAACAAATATAATCTTCTGGTAGGTGGAAAGGATGGGAAAGGGGATTGATGGGTAAACAAGGACTGCTGGACACTTATGCTGGCTTTCAAGTAATGACAGCACTCTTACCCTCTTTCACATTAGTAACTCGTTAGAAGTCTGCTGTTGAACTTCTGTGGATTCAGTAATCTACATATGCAGTTTGAACAGCTTTTTCTCATGAAAATAATCATTACCATATTCTTAAGAGTTCAGAACACACCAAATAAATTTACAGTATGTTTGCTCAAATAGTGTTTTATATATTTTTATATACTTTTAAAATATACTTTTTTATATACTTTTCTTAAAAATAAATAAATCTCTTCACCTGGTGAAGCTACAAATGCATTTCAGAATACCTTCTGTGCCATTTTAGTTAAGTGTTTACCAGAAGTTTAAAAATAATGATCTTTTTTTTCCTCAAATTTTTAAACCATAATTTGGACTTAGGTGTAGCATTGAGAGGAGTTCAGGCAATATCATAAGTACCAAGAATACTAAGATCACGAATAGTTGGAATTAAGGAAAGTTGCTTTTCTTAAAATTTAACAGTTATCTTAAAGAAAAGGATAGGCTGTGTCTCTAAAGTTCATAGTTTTTCTTCATAGGCTCTTAAAATGGTTTGGTCTGGAAGCAACCTTAAAGTTTCAAACCATCTGCAGGGAACCTTCCACTATATAGGGTTACTTGGAGCTCCCCCCCAGCCTGGGCTGGAGGCAGTATCTCTTTCTGTCAGATGTAATTTGTGAAGCTTTACTTGCATAATGAATTCTCAGGTTCAGAATGCAGTACTTTAGTGGAGGACTTGTCTTTGTTGGCTAGTCAGAATGTGTGACATAGTTTTGAGATTAATTTCAGTAATTCAGAAGAAATTGCCAAATGTTGCAATTTTTTCTGACTCATTCTTTTCTTCTCTCTCTGTTCTTTCATACTGGATGATACTCAGTCATGCATTCAGTGCTTAGAATTAGATATAGAGGTGAGCAAACATTAACATTGTCATAGTTCCTCTCTTTCTGTTTCATTCTTCTGTGAAATGGAAGGTAAAGAGTCTTGTTTATATAATCTGTACAAACTGATTTGTCTTCTATGCAACACCTGCTAATTTCAGCACTGTAAATTAAGCCTGGCCTGTTTAATGAAGATGTCTTCTGCCATGAAAGATGGATTTGCTGGTTTGATTTAAAAGATTAAATGGAATTGCTGTTAAAATTATGCTTTGGTTTTTTTCCAGATGTAATGCAACACACAGCAGTTCACAAGAAACATAATGGAAAAACTCCTGTTGCCAAGTAGGTACTAGGATGTAATGTGGCCATGTTACAAGTCTGAATTTCCACTTGTTAGTGCTTTGAGAGTATGTGTCCTTCTAGATGAAAGCTTTTTTTGTTTGTGGAGCTTTTGTTTGTTTGTGATGGGGTGTTCTAGTCCTACTTTTATTGTTTGGGAGGTTGTTATTAACTTAATCTCTATTAGAAAAATAGTTCAGAAGACCTTGTTTCTAAATCTGTAGGTCTGGGTCATTTAGATAGCTCTTCTTTCCCAAATTTTGTGAATCTTTACTATTTCAATTGATGTTTTGATTTGTGTTGAGTAGCATCAGTCTGTATGGCATGTATTTTTCCTATGTGCACATGCCCCCATGCTGGAAATTTCCAGTGCTATTGATTTAAAGCTTAAGTAACCTCCAAGAGGAGCTTACAGGAGAAGAAGTCTGTTCTTGCCCTTGCTTACTAGCAAATGCATGCACACCTTGCTGATTTGTGTCCATTGTAAGTGGAAGCAGTTCCTAAACATATTAAACTAGTTTATATATGCCTTCAGATCCTGAAGGAGTACCTGATGTGAATTCACTTATTAATGTATTTCGATTAAAAACTTCAGATATGTTTGCACGTAGTTCTGCAATAATTCAACTAAATTAAGGGAAATAAACAGATACAGAATTTATTGTGATTTACAATTTTGTTCAGTGTTGATTTATCTGTAAAACATATTTATGTTGTGGTGAAAATTTACCTGGAATTCCATTAATTAGAACATTAACGCACACAGTTCTGTGCTACGTTTAGGTCCACGGATCTTTAACAGACAAAATTCTTGTGAACTCAGCACAAGTCGACTTAGTGGTTTGTGTCTATTTTGGTTTTTAACTGTCTTACTTTCAACTTATATTTCTTCAAAAAGAAAGCGTTAACTTGACTAAATCCGTGATTATACTGGTAGATACACAGTCTACTACAAAGTCATCAGAGCAGGATCCAAATTTAGTAGCTCATAGTTATTAACAAAGAAGTTGTCTTTTTTTTATTCATTGTATAATGAATTGCACTAAGGCTGACTGTAGTTTAGGATCTATCTTTCAGGTAGGAAAGAGAGGGACAGATCTTTCTCAGAACTTTGTGGAAATAAATTCCTTTAATTTTTATTTTCTGTTTATCTAAAAGGGGGAAATGTGTTTACTAGAGGTCTGTTAGTCTTCTCCTGTTTGGTTTATGTATCTGTCTCCTTAAAAGCTGTGCCTGTTGTGTATAGGTTGTAAAGAGATGCCAGTGAATGAAATTTTTCTGATTTGAATATGCATAAAGCTGTTTAGAGTCACAAGCAGTTCATCTCAAACAGCATTGGTACATTGTACACCTGTCTACCTCTTGTTTTCATTCACTATTGCAGCCTTACTCTTGAAAAGTCTAAAAATTTAGCGATAGGAATGAGATCACACATACAAAACAAAAATTTGAGTAATAATACATTTCCATGAAATGACTGTAAATTTGGCAGTGAAATCATTTGCCTCCACTTGGCAGAAGTTTCTAAAGTGACCTTGCTTCTATCTTTACAATCAGGGGCTTATATCTGTCCTTTGGGACCTTCTTGGGTTCTTGCCATTTTCTTAATTTTTATTTTTTTAAATATTCTGTTGTCTATCTTTTAAGTAGTTTGAGCCCTTACTCACAAAGGTGCTTGGTAAGTAGCTACTGGAACTTCAGCATGTCTTGTGCTTTAAAGTGAGCTGGATTTCTGCCATCATGGGAGCTGAGTAACATTTCATATTGCAGTAACCTTCATGAAGCAGCTTGCCAACAGCCCTGAATTAAAAGGCACTTTCTATTACCAGCATAAGTAGAATAAGAGTGAAAAAGGAACTCAGATTATGGTCAGATCATAACTTTAGAGCACAAGAACTGCTGTAATTTACATCTTTTACATATCTTGAAAATTCCTAGGGTTTTCTGAAAGCAAAATTTCCCAACATGATGTGAAACATTTATGTTGGAAGGAAAGCCTGCAGGTTTGTTTATATCAGCATAACTTTTGGGCCTTTTTTTCCTTTTCAGCAGCACTAGCAGTGCAAAATGTTCTTCACTGGATAGCCTTAACATACAGCACTCAGAGCAGAATGGGGTAATGGACTGGAGAAGGAAAAGCTGTATTGTCCAGCAGCACCCAGAGCACTGTACTAACCTACTTGACCAGGTGTGTTGTTTATTCTTTAAAGCCGTATATATTCCAAGACTCTTGACAAGACGACTGATCACTACACATGGTGAGGTTTAGCTTTAAAAGATGAAAAGTGCTCCTAGAAAACCCTTCATAATTCCTTACCACTCAGCTGAGAATATTTTGTTTATGAATTTGCAAATAAAATTTCCTAGCAGAATGTAAGTAATCAGAAAAGTGTAATGTTAATTTCTGATCAGGCACTTTTCTGTTATTGTAGCGTTGTCATCAGAGAGGATTCCAGAATTCTTGGGCAATTTCTTTTATTACAAGGAACAAACTAGAAAATGTTTTAGTAACTAAATTATATGCTACAGTAGGTGCAACAGCTAAAACATATTCTATCTTACTTGCATTATTTAAGTAATAATCTTTGAAAAAAGTTAAGCGATGGATGCATACGCATATACACTTCTGAGATTTGTCTCTTAAATGCTTAATCTCATTGTGAATATAGGTAAGCAGAATAATTATTTAAAAATAAAATCTACTACTGAAATTGGGGGAAGGAAGCTTGCTCACTGCTTATGTATGAAAAACTCAGAATGTTATATTTCTTGATACTACTTTTATTTATGTTTGGAATTTGGCTATTGATTGTGATGTGCATAATTGCAAGCCAAACAAAAATAGTTTGCTTATTTCATAAAGCAGGGTAATGAATTGAGGTTGGCTTCTAAATATGAGATGGTAGGCTGCATCAAAGCTTGAAATACTGCAAGCTTGAAGAAAGAAAAAGGTTAATTTACTAAAGCAGATGAAAATTTAAAAGAAGTCCACATACAGTGATTTGGACAGAGATGATTTCAGAATTTTCATAAATTTTGCTTCCTTGCCAAATATGAGTTGTTAACAACAGTTAGCAATAGGTTACTTAAAAGATTGAGTAGATCCTATGTTTTTTCTTACGTGTTTTTCCTTATGTGCTTGTATGTTGTATTTAGTTCAGCAGCTAAAACTTCCAGTTTAAGGCTAGGTACCTGCTTGCCACTATGTAGAAATAATTTTTCACATGTACTTCCCACCCTCAACTCTCAAATAATTCAATTTTCTAGAAATTTTGTAGCTCCTTAAGCTTGATAATCAGCCATTTTAGCAGGTATGTGATGAAGCACATTTGTTTTTGTCCTCTGGAGGAAGAGCAGCATGCAAACAATAATTTGATTGATATCTCTGGCATATTTGCAAGTAGTAATTTGCTGAGTGTTTTGTTGATTCTCATGTAAACACAAGACATGATGCATTATTTTACAGGCTTAGAAGCACTGAGCAAGTGATTGTTAGGGTGGTTATAGTACCTGTGAGCACACTATTGGACTTGTGGACCTATTGGTCTAGAAGGGATGTTTTCTTGGTTTGCATAACCAATTCTGTTGTTTGAGTGGTGTCTTTATATTTTCTGTCTAGCACACAGTGGAAAAACGAAGTCTGTCTACAGTAAGCAAGAAGAAAGGAAAGCCACAGCTGGAAAAGTAGGTTTCCAATGTAACCAGTCATCAAGAAATTAAGTGTAAATGCATTCACTCTGATAAACAGAGTCTGCAGTCAATTAGGTGCTTTTATTTGCTGTGGTGGCACAAGAGCTGGCATAGTGTGAGACTAGACTACATAAAAATCCTTATTTTGTAATCTGTAAAGAATAACTTGAAAAATAAATTTTAAGTGAATGCATTCATTTCTCAAAATATTGCTTGGCATTTAATAAAAATATGAAGGAGTAGAGGTATGTTTTTAACCAATACTAAATTGCCTTTTTCCCTTTATATTTATTTGAAACTTAAAAGGTGTAAAGCTGTTCAGAATAGACTGAAAATCAAATGAGGGTTGATGGCAACCTTTAACATTATGAAGTGGGTGGTAACTGGCTGAAACATCTTATTGAAGATAATTTGCACATCAGAGGGCTTCAGAACTTCCTGCAGGCTACACAACTCTGTACTGTGAGAAGTGAAAGCACTTCCACCCTTACTTAATACTCTGCCTACTTCGAAGTTTCCAGATGCTGTTATGCTAGACTGGTGTAGGGCTGCATCACACACATCAGCTTTCAAAAATTACTCTCTGCTGCACCCTTTCCTTTTTGGTGTCTTTTCTTGTATAGATCTTTATTCATAGTGTTTAGTGACTCTGCTTGCAACTTAGTTCCTGGTATGTTGCACCAGCATCCTCTATTTAATTGTTTATTATTTAAATTTGTTGTTATATCTATTTAATACACACTTGTGGCCTGGAGTCACTGCCTTTGTTTCCAGTGCCATTCCATGTTCATTCACGGTTGGTTATTTGTGCTCATGCATTTGCAAAAAAGCCATGAAATTATTTACACAGGGAGAAAGCAAAGAAAACTGACTGCAGGCTGACTAACAGGAGCAATGGAGTTCGAGTTGCAGCATCACAGCACATCCGTACTGGGACAGCAAAAGGTAAGGGGCTTTTTCCAAAGCTGTTAGTAAGAAACAGAACTTGCAGCTGATTTATATGAGGCCTTCTGTAAAGGGGAAAGCACAAGACTGAAAAATGTTCTGGTGCAAGTCAGTATATTGGCAGTCTAATTCGTGCTTTGACTTGCTGTATAGGACACGCCAGACTCAGTCCTCTGTATCCAGTTGCTTGGGGTGTGTCTGTTCATGCATAGGTGACAAAATACTAATGAAGTCTGCATAAACTGGCTTATGGGCTGGAGTAATTGCAGAAACAGCTGCCTTTGGGCTACTTCCATATGAAATTTAGCAGTCAGTGTCTGGTCATGGACCACCTTTCCATTAGTGTGCTCTTTGCAGCCTACTTGTTTCTTCTGTTGTGTAATGGTCTGCAATAAACCTGTATAAAACCTGTGGTGTGAACCATTGATGAAATGTAGTGTTTAAACCAAGTGACCACTGAGCTACACCACAGAACTGTGTATGCTGCCCTAGCAGGATTTTCAGTTTAGGGTAATCATAAATGTAATGTCTAGGCCAAGACTTGTGTACATCAGTCAGTTGTAAGACAAAAAGGCTGGATATGTGGCACTTGGTTTAGTTGATAAGGTGGTGTTTGACACAGGTGGGACTTGATCTCAGAAGTCTTTTCCAACCTAGTTGACTCCCTAATTCTGCCGAGTTAGGAGAGAATGCTTTTCCGTGGGAGTTCTGTTTGCTCACTATCCACCACTCTACAGATGTGAAACTGCCTCCTGGTAACTGTTGGCTGGTTCAAAATGAAGCTGTAATCTACAGAGGCTGGAAGCCATTAAATCCTGCTCAGAGATGAGCTTTCAACCTGTGTATAAACACCAAAATGTCTTTTGAGATACTTATTGGAGAAGTAGTCTAAGGGAAAAAGTAACAGTCTGAATCTCTGCCTGGGTTCATATATCCCAGCTTGGTTTGAAATGCCCTATTTTGAATCTGTAACTCTTAACAGCCTCATGTTTTCTGTTTTTTTTTCCCCTCCCTATTTTGAGCTTGTCTGAAGCATTAGTTAGTAACAATAGTAACTTATAAGACTGGATACTTTGTGATTAGCACTTTAGACTGGGGGTCTTAGTGATCCCAGTTTCACACTGAGGCTCCAGTTTATTATTAGATGTTCAAAGTACTTGTTAAAATAATTGAAGCAATTATGGGTTTAGTCCAGAGAATTATTTCAAGAATTGAAGCATTAAGGCAACTTCTGGACAAGCCATCCCAACCTGTTAAACTTACAGTAGCAATAAAAAATGGAGAAAAATTATTTTATTTATAAGTTATTATTATTGGTGTTCTAATTTTTGTCCGTATGTTTTTCTAACCAAGGTTTTGTGGACTGGGATTTCCAGCTGGTATCTGTCATAGATTCTGAGAGAGGGTGAATTTGTCATTCTTCTTCCCCTCTGAAGCTGAACTTGAAAGCCAAACCATAGTAGCTACCCATCCTGAAAGATGGTTTCCAGCCAAAGGGTATCCCGTGATCTATTCAGAACTTAGAAAACAATTCACCACTTTTTCAGTTCACCTTTTTCTTTTAACAGGATTTGTTGATAGAGTTTGGTTGAAGCCTGTTCGAGAAGAGTGAGTTGTGAAGTGGTGCATTGTTTTGCCGTGTCCTGCTGAGTTAGGTTTCTGCCTGTGCTGGTGTCACTGAGGAGCGCTGCAGCTCTGCCAGCAGAAATTCTGGATCACTACCGTTAAGAGGAAATCAGTGTTGTAGCGCAGTCTGGTGTAAACATCACGGGAATCATTCAGGATCATCATTCTTTTCATTGCTTTGCATAAATATCAGTTTTCAGTATCACCTTCTTTAGCACCAAGGGTTCTCTCATCACAAATTTAGGGACAGCACCAGTGCTGGGAATGGAAGTGATAGGAATACAGGGGGACAGGTGCAATTAAGTAGGAGCAGACAAAAATCTGAACTAGCATGAAATGTGAGAAAACCAAAATAACCTCACTTCCATACACTGAGATCAAAAATAAAACTAACAACTTCTATTTTTAGATCTGAATTTGGATGCTGGATCTGGTCACGATACATGTGGAGAAACATCATCTGAAAGTTACAGCTCTCCCTCTAGTCCACAACATGACGGGCAGGAAAGCTTTGATAGTGAAGAAGAAAAAGACAGAGGTTGTATTTGTGGAGAGTGTGCATGAATGCCTTTATTCCTAGACTAATCTTTTTCTTGTATTTATATTAGTTATTTCTTTTTATTTTGATTAAGTACTTTGTTTTCTGAACTAGCCGCTGAATACATTTTTCTTAGTGGATTTCATGACTGGGCGGGTTGAAGGCTTCTAGCACAGTTTAAATGCCGCTGAGTTTTAGGTTACTAAACATATGTCATAATTTTTTTTCCTTAGTGGTATAGCTCTCTTGAGAAATTTCCACAGTACAATAATGTGGAAAACTTTGGCATGAAAGGGCCTGGGTTTATATGAAATTATGTGTGGCATGTCAGGGAGCTCCATCTTTTTGTACTGACAGTTTGCTGTTCCTTCCAAATTTAAATAAGCTGTGTTATTATCTTTCTAGACAGATGCAAATTCCTAATTCACTGTTTCCTACTCTTCACATTTACAGATATACGCAAAGACACAGTAGCTAGTTAGGCAGCTGGATATAGGCAGGTCATGAAGATGGACATAGCTTAATTTGGATGAATGAAAAGAATCTCAAAGTTGTCACAGTTTGGGAAGACATTACTATCATTCATGTCATCAAACTCAATAGGTTTTATATGAGTAAATGAGTCCAGGGCATGATTCTCTGTTGCTTGAGTTTCATTCTTCTGACTGATAAATGCTTTTGTCCCAACAGATACAGACAGCAATTCTGAGGACTCTGGGAATCAAAATACAACCAGGTTTTCAGGCTACAGTGCTGTCAGTTCATCAAATACGAACAAATCATCTGCTCAGATCTCTTCAGTGAATAATGAAAATGGGAGCCTTTCAGAAGATCCTTTGAATGCAAAGTTTCAGCATATTTCCTTTATGCCTGCCTTACACTGTGTGATGCACAGCGCTGCCCAAAAGCCTGAAGCAGTTGTCCCACCACCCATATCTGCAGATGGTAAAACCATGGGAATGCTGGTTACCACACCTGTCGCTGTCTCGCCAGTGAGAGAGTCTGCGAATTCCCCTCCTGCGGGAATGGGCCCAGTGACCTCTGGTGAACCTGAGAAACGCCTTGAGCTCATGGCTTCCCCTTTGCCAGTCCCATCCTCTTTCCTTCCACATTCTGTCCAGCCTGGTAGCCCTGCTTTGCATTTGGCAATACATAGGTTGAAAATCCCCTCTCCGCAGGGATCATCAGAAAGTTGCACAGTTAATGGACCACAGCAGCCAACAGGAAACTTAAGTATTGGATCACCAAATACTGCCTTTATCCCAGTCCACAATCCAGGTAGTTTCCCAGGATCCCCAGTTCCTACTACAGATCCCATCACAAAACCTGCATCCCAGGTGGTAGGACTGAATCAAATGGTGCCTCACATTGAGGGAAACCCAGGAGCAATCCCTCAGCCTACCAATCTCAAGGTAGTTCTTCCAGCAGCTGGTCTCTCCACAGCAGCACCGCCACCTCCACCAGCTTCGTACGCTTTGCCAGGCAGCCCTCACGCTACCAGTGTGTTGCCCAACCAGAATACAAACGTACTGAGCACTGGAGCAACTTCCTCACCACCTCAGTCCGCTGGCCTCGGTGTTGGTCAGGTCCAGTCCACTGTTCCTCCTGCAATCCCGACACACACGCCAGGCCCTGCCCCCAGCCCGAGCCCCGCTCTAACACACAGCACTGCACAGAGTGACAGCACATCCTACATAAATGCTGTTGGGAATAATAACACTAATGGGACAATGTTACCTCCGCAGCAGTTGGGAACTGGCCCTTGCGGTTCTTGTGGACGTAGGTGTAGCTGTGGGACCAATGGCAGCCTTCAGATTAATAGCTATTTTTATCATAACCCACTTCATGGACAAGTCTACAGAGTTCCATCTTTCTTCACTCTGCCGTCACTTTGCAATGGCAGCTACCTCAATCAAGCACATCAAAGCAATGGAACACAACTTCCGTTCTTCCTGCCTCAGTCTCCGTATGCAAACGGGCTTATGCATGACCCAGTGATGGGAAGCCAAGCCAACTATGGTATGCAGCAGATGGCAGGATTTGGGAGGTTCTATCCTGTATATCCAGCACCTAACGTAGTTGCCAACACAAATGGGTCAGGACCCAAGAAGAATGGGAACGTTTCATGTTACAATTGTGGTGTAAGTGGACACTATGCGCAGGACTGTAAGCAGTCATCCATGGAGGCCAGTCAACAAGGTAATCATGATAACTCCCAGCGGACTTGCTTTTGAGTTTAGCAGTTTCTCTTTACCTTTCTGAATGTGCTGTTTCTGGTCTTGCAGAAAGGTGTGCGTGCGTGTGTATGTTTCGTGTAAATGGTTGTGCACTAGTGACCTGCTCTAAAACTGCAAAGTATCCTATCTCTGCCTGAAAGTCTTGTAGAACAGTGCAAGGGAACGGGGTGCACAGCGTGAAGTTGAAAATGGGTTCAGAGCTGGAAAGTCAAATTATACCAATTCTCAATTGTCATTCTTTATTTCACTGGTTTGGTTTTGGCATTGAGACTTGCATATTGTTTTAATTTTCCCATTCTCATTCAGTGGAGTGCTTTTTGAGAGAATTCATTGGCAAAAAGTGAAAGATAAAAATTATTGTCTRTGATGTGACCTTGGATTCCTAAAACTTCTSAGAATTGAAAGAAAAACCAAAAGACTGGCCATTTGATATTTAAGGTTTTCTAGGCCTTACCTTTGCACAATCAGCCATTCTTCTGTACCCTGTCATTTAATGCATTTAACTTTTCAGACAAGTTGCAGCAAAAAGTCAGAAACCGATTGGAGCTAAATATGAAAGGAATAGCTTCCATTTCTCTCTCTGTCCAGAAGAATGGGGAGAATGCAGGGTTTGCATCAAGCACAAGCTATTTTTGATTCCTGCCCTTGTTCCCATTATGACTTGAGTAGCTTGATTGCACCGGAACAGGAAAGATGAACCTTGATGGGGACCATCTTTTCTTTTCATTTTCCCAATAGAGCTCAAATCCTATATCTACACTCTATACCTTTTTTTAAAACTTACAGTTCTAGCAAGAGGATGAAAGGAACATAGGATAAAGTCTGAGGACCTACTTTAAAAGGGCTGGAGGATGATAGTGCCTTTTGAAGAGCATGTCCATTTTGATACCTTGTAGTGGTTTTGTAATCCATTTTAATTGTGAGCAGTGACTTAGTAGTTCTCTTTCCTGTTTTAGGCACTTACAGACTGAGATACGCACCTCCCCCTCCCCCTTCCAATGATACCTTGGATTCTGCAGACTGAAACAAGTAAACATTGCCTACTTAAACTGAAGCTTGGGAAGTTGGGGAAAGGTGTGTGTGGGAGGGGGAGGTTGGTCTTGTGTTTTGGGACATTCCCGGTTTTATATTCTTTTGGAATTTTCAATTGCTTTTGCACCTCTGTTCCATACAAAAGAAGAAAGCTGAGTCCCTGGTCTCCTCCTGGTTCTACAAGAGGCTTGCGTAATGCATGTAATTCACACACACAGCCAAACAATCAAACAGAGCATTCGAACCATGCTTTTGCACTGAAGACTTGAGACATGTGCAATGTTTACTGCAGTTTAAAAAAAAAATTCCTCTGACCTCTGACATCACTGGTGGAGCAGTCATATGGTGAAAGAAGAAACTTGGTCATGTTCCCCACCACAATCTTCTTCCCTCCCTCCCTGTTCTCCTCTATGCTGCTGTTTTCTTTTCTTTCCCTGGTTGTCCACGTGGATTTGTTGGATTTGCATGAGTGTTTAGCAGTTCATACAGACCCTGCCCATACTCTAAATTTAACGCTCATGAATTGAGGGGAGATGTTCAAACATCCTATTAGCAGAGTCCAAAGGAAAACACGATACTGTATGTGTACTATACCGGATAATAATACAGATACGCAGCTCTTGAGAGGCCCAAACAAATGAAAATACATAGAGCAGGAAGGGGCTGAAACTGTGTGGACTGGAACAGATTTAGAAAAATGAACGAGCTTAAATTGACAGATTTTTCTTCCCTTGTAGCTTCTTAGCCTGTATGTTCAGCAACAAAGGTGAAAAAAATGGTATGAATGTTGTACTCAGTGTGTTTGCATTTGTAATGACAGTTGACAGCATTTTTTCCTTTTTTAAAGCTATTCTCCATCGTGTCAACACAGAATGAACATTACTTGATTGAATATTTTTTCCTAAACTATTACAGTGTTGCATTGTACTTAGAATGTAAATGTTTTATTTCAAACTGAACAAAAGCTATGGTTTTCTACAAAATAGTCAGGTATTAGTATTAGAACCTGTCTACCAAATAGAAAAGTCACTATTTTATAACAATTTACCACTATGCGTAATTACGGTATAATGTGAAAGACTGAAATGAGTGTTAAGATGGTATTAAACATGTCAGTATCATGAGTAAGTAAGTTTAATGCTGCTGTATTTTTTATTTTATTTTTAAAAGCCAATATATGTACTAAATTGCTTCCAGGTAATATTTGATTTCCTAAAGTGCACTGAGGTTATCTGGAAGATGAGTGTGTTTTTTGACTGCTGCATTCAACACCGATGAACAACTACCACTGTATATCCATAGGGTTTGGCATTCCTCACAGTTCATGGCAGAAATGTTTTTTTCTTAAAATCAGACCCAGTGTCCGGTAGAGGGATGAAATAAAAATCAATCTTTGGTTCAGCCATCTAATAAATTGCTAAACAAACAAAAAACTTGAAGAAAAAAAAAAAGCTTGATTACTACATTTCTTCATAGATAGCATTTATATTTATAGCACCAGTGTACATTTTGAAACTTTTTTCTTGGAGGGGGGGAAGGGGAGGGAGGTAGATGAAAGCTTTAATTTAAAAAAATAAAAAAAAAAGTTTAAGTAGTAAATGAATTATTTTGATTAAAATTTTTATTTGATCTGGGTATTTTTGGACCACTTGAAATGACTGAACTGCGTTTGAGTTGAAGTGAGGGTGTTAAACCACCAATGGACTTGTATTGTGAATTACCTGCCAGTTGTACTTTATGGAACTTATTTTATGATTTAAAATACTGTACTGTAAATAGGAGGTATGTTACCTTCTCTTTATTTGTATGTTTACCATATACTTTGATATTTGAAATGTACTGGAAAGGTCACTTATATTTCTAGAAGAGATTGGATTTTATGCAACCTTTTTCCTTGAATTAACAGCAATAAAAAAAAAGAAAAAAAGTACCTGTGCGCATGTACTGTCCTTTATCACTGAGAATGATGAATCACTGCTGCTGGGTATAGGGATGGGATCATGAAGGGGTTTGGCAAGCTACCATTTCAGTTGGAATTTGTCACTTTTGAGACCAAGCCAAGAGTATTAAACTGAGGTCAGCCTTGTGTCTGAAGTCAAGATACTGTATCTCAATTTAAACTTCTGTATGATATAGGAGATCTCCTGCTAGGAAACAGATGGTCCTTGTGTGAGACTCAGGACTTGGACCTCAGCCCTTTCAGAACAGGTAAGCCTATCCTAACCTGTTGGCTTCTGGATTTGGGCTAAAATCCAGCTTAAACATGGTTTGTTTGTTTTTTATACTGCCAGGCAAATAATGTGTGTCCTAGTCATGTAGTGATCAGAAAGTGAGATCTTCTGTTTTTAAAATGGAAGGGCAACAGGAGTTGCTGGGAGTAGGAAAGAAGCTTAGAAAAATTTGCCTGATTGCAGGGCAGTGAAGGGTCTGATAGGAATGCAGTGTCTGGATATGCTCGGGTTGTACTTAGGAAGGGAAGGGTACTGAGAGAATCTCATCTCACTCTGCTGTAGAGAGTATTTCTAATTCCTACTACTTAGCTGCAGTTTTTCTGTGGAGCCAAGGGCCACAGACTATCTTGGATTTTTATCCCAGATTACTCCCCAAAACAGCCTGCTTCTGGAGAAATCACTTCAGGTGGTGAGGAGGCTGAAAGTTGCCCATGAACCCAACCTTCCTTTTTCAGGCAATTCCCATAATCGAGGTGGGAATTGAACCTATGGGTCACACAGACACTGTCACACAGCATCCACTGCTGCAAGTGCCCCACGTCCCTTCCCTGGACCTAAGGGAATGCAAACGCCTGTCCAAGGAGTTTGTTAATTGTGATACGACTCTGAAAATGCCATCTGCTACTTCCAGTGCCATCTTCAGTTGCTGGTAAATTCCTTTGCCTCTGTGCTGCAAGCAGCACTTTGACAGATCCTGGCTGGGCTCAATTCAGAAGTGTAAAATTCCATACCCTGTGGCACAGCAAACAGCAGAAACGCCTCATGCTTCTGGTGCTTGATTTGCTGGAGAGCTGACAGCACTTGTACCTGTCTGTCCTCTCTGGCTGCACCACTGCTGTCTGTGCARTCAGGTTTCACTCCAGCTGTAGTTCCAGAGATTTTCTCTCCCACTGAGTGGCTTGGAAGCTGCTGAATGCCCGAAAGATAAATGAGAAAATCCCACTAGTTGGTTGGCCTGAGCAGCTATCCAGGCTGTCCAGGAGTGGCTCCTGTCCAGCAGTGGCTCCTGCACTGCTCCTGGTTTGCAGTGCTGCACTGAATCGAAGCCATTTGTTTCCTAAAGCTGGAAGAAAAAATGAATAATGAGGCAGGCATGGGGAGGACTGGAAGGAGGGAGCACAAGGGAGTGTGATGATGCACACTGCTTGCTGAGGCTGAACAGATAGCCTCATCTGCCCAGCTAAGCGACCTTTAAGATGGCAGAGATGGCCTAATGCCTGGGTCCTGGCTTAGCTGGTACTACTGGAGAGGTGAAGGAACAGAGCATCTTTGTGTTGCCAACGCAGAAGGGAAGTAAAATGTGGGGAAAGGTACGTTGAGAACTGCAGAACTTGACCAGTGCCAAGCTACTTCAGTTTTAGAGAGATGGAAGTACTATCGTAGTTTGTTTCAGCTTTGCTCATGGTGTGAGCACTGGAGGTCTGCTGACCTGGGCCTCCTGAGGCTGCTCTTCTGAAATAAGTTTGCCTAAATTCTGTGCACAGAAAAAATCAGCTTTGGGCAACAAAGCTTCCTGCTCAGGGCTGGCAACTGCGGCTGCTGGAGTTGGGCCCGTGGACTGCCCTTGTTCTTGGGGGGAAGAAGAGTTGTCCTAAAGGCACAGTCATAAGTTTATACTATAGCTCAAGTGCTGTCTCAGTTTTGTGGAACTGACCTAAAGTCCTGTGCTCCTCACAAGGGAAGAAGGAAAAGCACATCTCGGAGCATTTTGCCGGGGAAGTGCGTTGCCTCTCTGCCCATGGCTGCATTCCTTGATCACTTACTGGAGTAGAGAAGCATGGTTCTCATTTTGGACCAGCTTTTCAGCTGACAGCAGCAGATAGAGCCAAATTAAACTGTACATTATGGTAAATTAGAGATCAGAATGTATGAACTCCTGTATTTGGTCTGGCTGAGAGGTCACCTGTGCCTGCAGCCTCTCACTGGCATTGAGCAGTAGCAGATTTTTCAGAAGAAAGTACTTCTGATACAAAAAAAGAGGAAGACAAGTGGTAATTATTACAAACATTGCCCAGCGAAATAACAAGTGTCAGGTTCATCCTCACAGTAGGTGGCAGCATAACTCCACCAGTGGAATATAAGGCAACTCCAGAGGAACCACTTGAAATCACACAATATTCTGAGCTGGAAGAATCATTGAGTCCCGCTCTTAAGTAATCAAACCCACGACCTTGGTGTTATTGGCACCATGCTTTAACAACTGAGGTAATCTCAGATGCTTCTCAGATGCTTTAATTTGGTTTTAGCATCTTCATGCCATCTAAGTAAGCTTTGGCTTGTGATTTTGTAATGCTCGTTTCTGATGAGTTTTCTCGTCTTTATATATTTTCTCACATGATGAGCATACTACTTGTTACCTCTCAGAAAAATAAGCATGGTAACTGTGTGGCCAGCAGATTGAGGGAGGCGATTCTCCCTCTCTGCTCCTCTGTGGTGACATCCCAGCTGGAGTACTGTGTCCAGCTCTGGGACAACTCCCTAACTTGAGAAGGATGTGGAGCTGCTAGAGTGAGTCCAGAGAAGGACCATGAAAGATGATCAGAGGGCTGGAGCACCTCTCCTGTGAGGAAAGGCTGGAAAAGCTGGGGATGTTCAGGAGAAGAGAAGGCTCTGGGGAGACCTTGTGGCCTCTGATAATTAAAGGGTGCCTACCAGGAAGGTGGTTTTAAACTAAAAGAAGGATGATTTAGATTAGATATTAGGAAGAAATTCTTTACTCTGTGAGTGGTAAAACACTGGCATGCCCAGAGAGGAGGTAGGTACTCCATATCCCAGGAAACATTCAAAGGCAGGTTGGGTAGGGCTCTGAGCAATCCGATCTAGTGGAAGTGTTCCTGCTCATTGCAGGGAAATTGGACTAGATGACCTTTAAATGTCCCTGCCAACCCAAACCAGAGCTAAAATAGCCCCGGTGTCATAATAAATATTGAAAACTCAGAGAATTGCAGCTAGATGTGAAACCTGTGTCTAAAGAACTATTGAGGATTAAAATGGTTCTAGATACTTGCATTCATATAATGAGAATTGCTTTCTGAGTGCTGTGAAGTTTTTTGGTTTTTTTTTCACTTTTTTTTTCTGGGAGTAATTCCTGAGGCAGTCTGATTATCTTTGAGGGTAATGTCTCTTACTTACCTCTCTCTACTTAGACTGAAGGTCCACAGATCAGACATTTATCTGGAATATCTCATGCTTGGGAACATTTTGCCCAAGAGACAGAACATAATAAAACTATTATTTTTAATATTGATATGTGTTCCCTGACTGGTGTACAGGGTCACTGTTATATGAATGAGTCAATAACACAAAGTACAAAAGCACAGGGTGAAAAAAAGTGCTGAACTTGTAAAAGGAAAGCTGTGTCTTAACCACTTGTGCATTCATCTTAGAACTTTCCTCTGATCTAAAATGTCCAGTTTTATTAACTTCTAAAGTATGCTTTTTTCCTGAGGCAGAGGATGTTGAAGATGCATGCAAAGATAAGAAATAACTCCTATCAGTGCTGATTGGTGTGACTGTGGAAAGATGGGAATTGTTGCATTAAAAACTTACTTGCCACTTAGCTTTGGTATTAAAATAGTGCTTAGGAACTTAGAAAAAAAAAATTATGCTACACATAATAAAATATAATTTACATAATAAAATATTACATTTAAAATAGTGTTATTTTACATCATTTGTAGCTTGGTGCCATTTCAACATCTTTAGATTTTTTTCTTGTTTTGACTAAAATTTAAGATTTGAAACTGAGTAAAATCTAGGCTGAGTAAATATCATGTATAAAAGTTATTGTGTTGCTATCAGAATGCTTCTTTCCTTTCTTTAAAATGTTTTTCAGAGGATATGTACATGCCCCAGCAAAAGAGCAAACAGCTTAGCAGTTGCAGGACTTCTGGATGACAACGTCATGGGACTTATTTTAATTGCTCCTTTAAGACCAGATTGGCATTGAGGTACATCTTGACAAGGACTCCTGGGTATTTCAAACCAGACATGTAAACCCTGGCCTCTGTCAGCGTACAAAATAAAGATCACAGATGAAAAGAGCAGTAACATGAGGAGAGGAGGGCAGAGGAAGGCAACAACAGCACCAGAAAAAAATAGAAGCAGGCATTGGGATGAGACAATTTCCACACATCACTTGATTTCTTACCACAGCTCAGATCAATTTCATAGCACAGAACTTAAAAGAGCAACTGCATCAATTTGGTATAAAACCAGCTGAATTCTGCATGTCACCACAGTGCAGTTGTGGTGCAGACACATAGCACAGAAGATGAGTCCTTCCAGCAATCTGCGTAGGGCTGAATTTTGTGGACATAGGACAGACTAGAACAATATGTTCAAAACCTCACAGTGTTCATAATTGTTATGGCTACACAGAGTCATCTAAGACACTTTTCTGGGTGTTGTCTCTCTTTGATTTTTTTTCCATTTCTCATTTTTGTGTTTGCCGGGGTTTTTTTCATCTCACTTTTGCCCTGGTTAGCTTTTCTAAGTCTCTTTCCCATGTGTGCTAAAACCATGCATATGATGAGGGTGACAGAGACTGTAATGTTATGGTTCATGGCTTAAACATTGTTATGAAGAACGTGGAGGGCCATTTGAAATACTTTAATCTGTGATATGGAAACTCCTAAATGATAGTACAACTTGCTAATTCAAAATAAAATGACCAGTGCAAGAGGGTAGCTATCAGAGTCAGAGCCTGTGCCAGTGCCTGCCATTGCAAGGGAAGCTAAATGGGAGCTTGGACTTTGCACCACACATTGAAAACACATTTTCCTTCCTTTCTGAGGAAGGATATCTCATTTCTAGCATGTTCTCAGTTGGAGGAGGCAAAGAACAGGATGTTAATTCAGAGTCAGACAGGAAAGCAAATGTGCTTGGATATTCTACAACTAAAGCTTGATTCCCAAAGGCTGTCATCCCTCCAGCACCACTGGGGAGAGCAGCTGCCCTGAGGTGACAAAGCTGTCACTTTGTCCAAGCCAGAGATGTCTAGCCAAGTTGCTGGAACTAACAACAGCACTTTCCTCGGTTTTGTTCTTGACCGTGGAAGGGAACATTATAATGCTTTTATTGCCATCTATTGCCAGCAGGTTCCTAAAGCTGATGCCTGCATGGGACAACTGGTGGGAAAGTGCTGTGCTGCACTGCCCAGTGCAGACCTGGCAGGAGCAGGGCACTCAAGCCCTGATCAGCACTCTGCCTTCAGGCTCAGGAAGCAGGAACTGCTGCCCAAGAGCTGGCACAGGAGCTTGAAGAAAGAGAATGCTGATGTTCAGTTTCTGAAGCTTTTTCAGGCACCTATGTGAGCCGTGTTTTCATTTGCACCATCAGCAAAGACAACAGAAGCAGAGGTGTTTAGTTCACTTCAGCAGGGACCATCCTGTGGCTTGCAGGTTACATCTCAACCTGCATTTAGCTGGTGATCTACCTTCACCTCCCTGCTCCTTCCAGAGCACCTGGGACCCCCTCGAGCAGGGGGGTGCCACCTCCTGGCCAGGGGCAGGTGACATGCACAGCACTTCAGAGCAGGTTTTGATTTGGACATGGGTGGGGATAAGGATTCTGCCACTCCTGCTGGCAGAGGAGTGGGTGCTGTGATCAGGAGTCACGGGAGGACCACGACTGCTTGCATAAGCAAGCATAGTCTGTGCTGCATAAGCTTCATTTACAAGCTTCAATTGTTTCTGCTTGTTGATCTATTTTAAAAGCACATAGCCAGTGGTCTTCTTGCAAGCAAGTAGAGCCTGGGTTGGGACACAGTAGGTCAAGCCAGCCTGATATTTCCAATGGTGTGTATAGCCAGAGTATGGGCTCCTAGAAAGTTTAACCATTGATTTGGACCCTTACTTTTTTAATTTCCAAAAATGCCTTCTTGATTAACGCTCTAAAGTTTCATCTTTCAGTGCACATCTTTAACCAGTTTTAGACAACATCCATATTCAAAAGATTTTAGTGCTTCAGGCTTTCTCAGTCAGAGGGAAGGCAATGGGAGCCCTCTCCCCACTGGGCATTGTCACTCAGCCTGTATTTTTCAGCCTTTTTTTGTTTGGAAATGTATCTAGTTTCCTTCTGAACTCTTTAAAGCTCCTTACTTCAATGACAGACATGTGTAACACATTCCATATGCTCTCTTCCCTTTGGTCCGTGAGCTCTTCCCCTCTGTCTCTGATGGAGGGATATGCCAGGCTCCTCCTGTTGCCACTTAAAAGCTGGGAAGCGCCCTTTAATAAAATTAAACAAAATTAATTTTGCTTCAAACGCTCTCTCTCTCTCGGGCAGCACACAGCCCTGCTTTGCTGTGCTTAGGTGTTTGCACATTGTGCCGTATTCTTCCATCCATGCCAGGATATTATTTTTACAGCTGGCCGTGCCTTTGATACAGAGAAACGTGAGAGTTTGAAGAGGGAGGGAGGGTGGATGGCGGGGGAGCTGCCTGAGTCCCCGAGTGGGAGCTGCGCTGCACCGACCGCTGTGCAGAGCACGGCACCAGCGGGGCGGCTGCTCGGCAAAGCACGAGGGGAAAACAAGCCAAAGCTGATGCAGAATGACCAGCTGGGCCTTGGGAGCACTGAGGGGTCTTAATGGGCCTGCCCAACCTCCCCTGGGTCCAGCAGGCCCAGTTTAACTCAGCCAGGAGCTTTGGTGCTCTGTCCATGTGCCTCATCCCAACTAAGTGGTGGCCAGGTCTTCCCAGCTGGGTCCCAGGCCCGTGTTTTGGGTGCTTCCCTCTCCTGCTGCTCCTGCCTAGACCCCTGGGTGGTCCTTGGGCCTGCCCCACTGCTGCTCTTGGTCTGGGGCTGATGATGGACCTGTGTCCAGCTGCTGGCTCTGCTGGGGGACTGTGGGGAAGCCAGGGTCCCTCTCCCTCATGGGGCAGCCTCACTGTCCTGCATCCCTCATCTATTTGTCTAGGGCGAGGTCACTTCTGCAAGGTGCTGTCTTAAAACCCCTCCCAGGTAAGTCATGGTTTCCTTTTTACTGGTTCTGTATTGGCTGTGGACTGAAAAACAGCAGGTGGAAAATAAAGATGGAGATCACCCAATTTGCAGAGGGCAGAACACAGATGGGGAGAGGGAAGAAAATATGGGAAGACTAAAATGTAGCTGATAGAGTCACTCAATATTGTTTATTTAAGGCTGGTTCAGGTTCAAATTCAGTCCCAGGTACTCTGGAACTGATTTCTGTCAGACAACAAATGGAGAGCCAAAGGAGCCTGGTGCTGGTTGAGCCGGCTGGGGCCCTCCAGTGAAGCAAGCAGAGCTCTGCAGCCACACTTCCACAGGAGTGTTTGTGCAGCAGTGCGGAAGCCATCAAAATGTGTGGTTATGGATTTCACTGCTCACTGGAGACCTATTAAAATAAGGTATTACATCGTGCGCCTGAGGCAGCAGGGACAGGTGAAAGAGGGCAGATTTGGCATCAGATTGCAGTTGCCTTATCAAAGAAAGCAAAATGGATTTCTCTAATTTACAGATACTATAGTCTCAGCTAAAAAACTCACTTGTCTGGGCTTGTCAGCACTCAGGGTCCAAAATGTTACTTTTCCCTTCTTGAGAAAAGGAGCAGCAATAATCCTGTGCTGCTGCCTCACAAATGTGAATGCAAATGCATTGCACAGTGGTTTGTTTATTTCCAGAGACATTCTAATCCTTGTTGCCAGTCTAGGGCTTTGCCTGCCCTTTATTTTATCTGTGGAGAGCAGAGTGGTTCTGGCTGGGCTCTTACCAGTGGGGTGTGCAATAGCACCTGTGAGAAGCAACCTGGGCTCACCTGGGCACACTTACCCAAACAAAAAAAAGGTCATGTCCCCCTTCATCTCCACTTCCATTTGTGTGCTGCCTCTGTTTGGTCTCATCTAATTATTGGCCACAAATCATACTGTGCTACCACTTCCCATGTTCTTGCCTCACTTCTGTCACAGTCAGCCAATGGGATCAGCCACAAAATCCCTGCTTGCAGGCCTGCTGCTGGGTGAATTGGACAATACTTTCTCTTCCCTGAAGAGAATGCCCTTTTCCTGTGGTTTCCCTCCATTTCATCTCCTTGTGAGTCTCATATGCTGCTGTTTGTCTGCCTCAGTGTGTCCACAATAACCTTGCTCCATCCTTTTGTTTTGGGTTTTACTGGCTGCAAGTCACTTCACTTTTAATTAGTGTATGTATTTTCATTCTGTGTTGTTTATTATAGCATCGTGTTCTGTTTGGATAATGTCATGTTTCGGCTCAAAGGGCTTTAAAAGTTCAGAAAATGTAGCTGGAGACAGACTCTCTCTCCAGATCCAGTTTCTTCTGAGCATCAAGCAAACTGCCCTTGTCTTCACACCAGTGGGGAGGATCAGCTGCAGTGGGGAGACAAGGCCTGCCTGTGTCCCAGACATGGGGATTTGGACAGGAGCATCGCTGTGGTTTCTGTCCCTTGTGGAATTTAAGAGGAAGCTCGGGCATAGGCAAGGTGGTCACTCCAGTGGTCACTGGAGCTAAGTGGGTGGCAGGAGGGTGGCTGAGCTCTACACTGGTGTGGCACATGGTAGAAGTGCATGTGTGTTGTGGATCCTTCTGCTGCCCAAGGGCCAGAGCAGGCCTAAGCTTGGCTGTGCTACAGTCCGGGAGAAGCATGAGGCTTGGACACAAGCACTGGTGGAAATCTCACCCAGCACAACAGGCAGACCTCAGTGGCTCAGCAGTTCTCTTGTCCTGCTTCCTCTGCCTGGAAACTGCCTTCTTGTCCTTCCTGAGGTACTTGGGGCATCTGCTTGGGCCAAAGGACTTCTGAAACCACCACCTGCACTGGGGGTTGAGCCTGTCCTCCCCTGCCAGGTTTACCTCTTTTTTTCCATTTTAAACAAAACTACAGCTTGTGGTTTGAAGATAGGCTGAGAGTGTGTCTCCTTTCCTCTAAAATTTCACGTCTTCATGCTGAAGCTGAAAAGAGAACAGCAGCAAAAAGCTTCCAGATTAATGTACACAGAAAAATCACATGCCACGTTCACTCCTTCCCTGTCCCTGCCTTCAAGGCTTTTGCTTGTGTGTCTCGATGACTCTTGTGGGTTCCTTCCAACTCAGAATATTCTGTGATTCTGTGTCTCCAGCAGCTCCCAGTGAATGTTGGTGAGGTAGGAATATGTCTCCATCTCCTGCCCTGAGCCAGCCAATGCCACCAGGTCTTAGAGGTCCCACAGGACTGCGCTTCAGCTGGTGGCCTGTCATTCCCACCACTGATATAAATGTTCTCTTTGAGCAGGCAAAACAAGAACTATAAGACACCCACCATTAAGATTCATAATTGCAATTCCTTGATAAACTTCTATCTCCTCCTGTCCCATTTAATACTCTTTTATTGTTGTAGACAGGGGGCTGGATTAAAGTAATCCAGGTATAGATATCTCGCATCATTTGAGGAACCTTGGTTCATCCCAGCAGGCCTTTACCTGCTTCTCCAGGCATGTGGATGTCTCCTCTGTGTCTTGAAATCTTATTTTCTATCTCTGCATTGCTTCCACAAATAGCTGTGGATGGCTCTGGTGGCAGTGAGAGACCCAGGGACAGGCAGCTGAAGGAGGCCGCTGCTGCACGCCCTTTACATGGGGACCAATGGGCAAAATGATCAACTATCCACTAATTACTGATTTTACCTATTTTTATCAAAATTTCCCTCAGTTGTACTACCTATAAATGGAATTGCATCCAAATGGAGGCACACCTGCTGGAGTCTGATAGCTGAGCTTGACGCCACTGCTGCTGATGGAGCTCCTCTCTGCCTCTAATGCTGTGCACTCCCTGTCTATTTCTAGTGCTCTTGCCTTGCCTTGCCTTGCCTCGCCTTGCTTTGCCTCCTTTGCTCTTTTCCTGGAGAAAGGGTGAATGCAGCCATGTGCATCATTCCCTGTCCTGCTCAGAGGGAATGCTGTTATGTTGTCCCAGTATCCAGCTGTGGGGATGTTTGTGGCATGGTGTTTTGTTCCTTTTCTTTCTGAGTTTACAGACCATGACTCAAGGAGGTAGCTACACTAAGTAGACAGGTCTTAAGATTCAAGTTATCTGAGCACTTAAGAATTCTCTTTATAATTACTTCCATGGCTCCATGAGACACAGAGATGTTTTTGTCCCCCATCGCACTGATTGTAAACAGCAGTGTGAAGCTGAAAGCATAAATCCTCTCATCTGCAGCAGGCATTTGCTCTGGGTGAAATGTGTCCAGCTGGCGTCAGGAACCCGGGGTTACATCCATGCTCCTGAATCCAGCCTGTTTGATGGCTGTGGGGTGAGGATCACAACAGAGCTTGGCCACACGCAGCTGACCTCTCTGCCCCAAGGTGCACCAGAATGACTCGGGGAATGTGATGGTGGGCCACAGTGATCATGAAATGCTTGACTTTGTTTCTCAGTGTAATGAGAAAAAAGGAGAGCAGAGTTGCTACCCTGGACTTCAGGAGAGCTAACTTTAAGCTATCTGGGAGCTATTTAGCAGGGTACTCTGGGAATCTGCTTCTGAGGGCCTCAGAGCTCACAAACGCAGGTCAGTTTTTAAGAATCCCTTTTCAGATGCACAGGATCAGGGAATTCCACTGTACATCACTGCTGCAGAGAGTGGAGGGTGTAAGTGGGAATGGAGGCCCACCTGTGCTGAAACTTGCAGGTATTTTGCCACTGTGACCTGTTCTTGCTCATCTTGGTGAGGTTTCTGCTTGTGTAACAAATCAGGTGCCCTTGTCCCTTAAGCTTAGTCTTGCCCTCTTTGAAACCCGGATAAATAAAAGTTCCTTTAAGGGTCAAAATAAAAAAAATGAGAAAATAGCTGTTTTGTAGGCAAAACTGATGGCTCTCTATTATCATAAATTGGTGGTGGTTTCTGCAAAGTCTTCCAAAGTCTTTTCCTAAGATGTGCTGGGTAGTGCCTATAGCGCTTACAGGCAGCTTTGCCACGTGCCTTGTCTGAGGTGCAGCGTTGCCTGTGCAGGCTCAGCTGGCCAGAAACAGAGGGCAGAGTTAGCCCTGACTTCCTGGACAGGGAAATGAGTACAACAGCAATTGGCTTTATTCCCTACTGCCTCCAACCTGCCTTGCAGAGTGGTTTTAATGCTCTTACTCATGGCAATTGCTCCTGCAAACCCTGGGTTGGTGATTTTGTGAGTGGGAGCCTCAGCATTCATTGCTTCCCACTCAGGGTCCCTTTGCCAGTGTAACCCCCCACTGCCAGCGCTGCTTCCTTGGCTGTGTGTGGTCCTTTTGCTGAGTCCTGACATTTTTTATTTTTGGTTAACATCAGAATGGAGCGGCAGAATAATTGCTCTTTCACATTGCTTTTAAATAGGCCATGCTGCTCGTCTGCATAAATGTTCTTTCTCTTCGTGCATGCTGTCACTCTGCCTCACAGGCTTCTTGGACAGGAAAAAAACCCAAACCTCTTTATTTTTCAAAAAGATGCCTTTTCTTCTTCATGCATTACCCCTGCTCTGTATGACAGCCAGCGACTGGCCCTGAAGGATGAATACTAATCTGCTTTGCCAAGGTGCAATTCAGCCATAAGGCATCCCATATATCCGGGGCTGTCCTGTGAGACCTTTCAGGCAGGGGATTGAAGCCAGGCCACTTCGGCACATCCACCCTGCTCAAGCGCTCGACCTTAAAGCCAAAGCCAGGTTTTAGCCACTGGAGTGCAAATCCCAGTGAGACGGGCGGACGAGCCGCAGATGCAAGTCAGTCTTCTCCAGGATGAAAGCTTCTGCTGTCAAGCTGTTCAAAGGGAAACATCCTGAGGCTGAAAACTGCTGGTGTGCACTGGCTCCTGCTCCAGAGGCTGGCCACGTGCCTTGGCTTGCCCTGGACCCGCAGGGAGTGAGGGATGGATGGGCGGATGGATGGAGGCAGAGTCCCGGGGGAAGGGTACAGAGGAACAAGGCCGGCTTTGCAAAGCTGTCTGCAGAGCCCCTGCCCTGCTCGCCCCTGCCTCCCTGCCCAGAGGCCAGGAAATGTGATTGCCTCAAATGCCATAGGACTTGGCCAAGGAATGCACAAAGCTCTGGCTCTGCCGTGAAGCAGAGCACTGAAGGGTTTGCCCTCCTTGCTGAAGAACTTGCCTGCAGAGATCACGCAAGTGATCACATCTGATAGCGTTTATGCGACCTGATTCCTTATCAGAATAAAAGCCAGCTCAGCAGTCAATCCTGGTCAGCTTTTACTGCGATGTTTTCCCAGCGTACAGAGGCCACCCTGAGGGAAACGTGTGGGGAAAACTGCACCACGCTCCTGGCTGGGCCTGCGTCACTCCCGCAGAGCCAAGGTGGAGTGTGCTACAAAAGGCAAAAAAGGAGCTGTAAGTCAGGCCGCGGGGGGAAAAGGAACCGTGTGGGAGAGAGAGGATGCATGTGGGAGCGGCGCCTGTGCCTGAGGGGCAAGGGAAGCGGGATGCCAGGAGCTGCCTGGCTGGCCTGGCGTGACTCCGCGTGTCTGGAGGGAAGGAGCGGCACCGAAGGAGAGGCCCCGGATCGCTGCCGCAGGCCGGGCCGCGCTGGGCAGGCGCGGAGGGAAGGGCGAGCGCAGGTTTTGCGTTTTAAAAGAGGAATGTAGGGGCTCAAGAGGTACCGTGAGACTCCTGTGAAACCTCTTCCATCACCCACAGCTCACCGTAGACTTCTGTTCCAGACTGCCTGAGCTCTGCTGCAGTGGTAATTAGGCTGGGTTTTGTCCTACTTCTCTCAATAAAAGGTTGTTCGGGAGCCTCCCTGTTCTGACAATTAGAAACCAGCTAAGAAGGGAGCAGCCACCTGGGGTCAGCTGGAGGATCCTTCTGAGTATCATATGCCCAACACTAGTCAGTAGCATATTTTAGCAGGAAAAACAAGACCTCCTAAATTTAGAGAACCTAGATTACAACCAAACTAAACAAATCTTCACCCTCTCTGGAAGAAAACATTTGTGAGGCCCCATCTAAGTGTGTCATGTCCAGGGTCCTTGGTCCCAGAGCAGGTCCAACAGAAAGATGTGGCATACAAGGAGAGGACAAGAGAGCTGGGTTTGTCCAGCCTGAAGAAGAGAAGGCTGAAAGGAGACCTCAGTGCTGTCTGACAATACCTTGCAGGAAATACAGAGCCAGACTCACCTTGGAAGTGAGCAGTGAAAGGATGAGAGGCACCAAACAGAACTTACGTACAAGGTAATCCCAGTTAAACATTAGCAAACATCTTTCACAGTGTTGGTGGTCAAGCTGTCTCCTGCAGGGATGCACAAAGCTCTCCCAACAAAGGCTTACCCTGACTTTAAAGCTGGCTGTGCTTTGGGTAGGGATTGGGCCAGATGGTCCCTTCTGACCTTATTTTTTGTGTGATTCTATGTATTGTTTATAGGTATACCTGATTATTTTTTTGTTTCATTCATATGTATACCTGTAGTCCAGACAACTGTAAGTGTAATCACCCTTGTCCAACATCTCTTGTAATAAGATCCCATTTTCACTTCCTTGTGGTACTACCAGATTAATGCTGAAATCGCCAGTGAAGCTCTTTGTGCAGCATCTTTTCTTTCAGTGTGTTAATCTCTTTCCCTTTGCTGTCCCAGTTTCTGTGCTGTATTTCCAGGAAGGAGATTTCTGATAAAGCCATGATCAAAAGCCAGGTGGTGACTTGGAAGCCAGACAGCACCTCCAGCAAATGTGGCCAACAGGGTTATCAGGGTTGATGCTCCAGCTGTGCAGATGATCAAGATTCACTCTTGAGCTCAGCTCCTGGGTCTGCTTTCTGTGGTGGTCCTTTTTCCCAGACAGCAACACAGCCACATGTGGATGTTTCTGAATACAGGTGGTGTTGGTGGGAGCCCTGCTCTCACATCTGCAAAGCATGGCCCTGGCCCCAGGGGCTTGGTGCCCACAGGGTGCCTCTGGTTTGTGCAGTGGCTCTGTATCCAAACGTTGGGTGACAGAGTCTCTCCTCTTGGTGTCAAGGCCAATCAGGCAATTACAAACCAAGTCAGGACAGCAAGTCCAAAAGGAAGTAGGTCCTTCCCCTCTGCCACCCACAGAAGGCCAATTGCTCTGGATTCATTGCTTTCTGAAGCCAACAGCACCATGCTTGGTTAAAATGGCTGCAACCTCCACACCATCCTCTGTGATCCTTTAACTATATCAAGTGAAAAACATATCTCAATCAAATGAAGCTGGGGCTCAGGGCCATAAGCAAGCCCTTCAGCATTACTGTCCATATTGCCCTTTTTGCAGCATGTCCTTTAATGCAGAAAGTGGCACTTAAAATGGACAGTCATACTCGAAGGACCAACCCTTTCATTCGTGAACCCTACATGAACCCAGGAAAAAATCAATAAGGGGTTTAAAAATACCAGCAAAATAACATTTAATCTCCTCTGTGTCAGCAGATCTGCAGAGCAGGTTTAGGGCTGTTTTGCATCTGGGACTGAAATAAAAAAATGCCATGTAGGATTGTCTTCAGGTGATTAGGTTTTGTTTTAAAACTTTAAACAAACATGAAAATCTTAGTGTAAGCTTCTCAAAGATTAAGCACTCCTGAACTTGGGAGGAAAGAGCACTAGGCTGGGACTCAGGAGATTCAGGATTGCTGTCTTCTCTACCACTGTGCTACTTGGAGTGTGACTATGTCCTGCTTCATTCAAGCCAGATCTTCCACTGAAATCAGAAGGCATAAATTAGCCTGGGAGCTGAGGACTTAAACACCGTCAGGAGATATTTTCTAGGGTTTCTCTCCTTCGCTGCTGCCTGTGAGGTGTTGCAAGAGCTCTTGGATGAGGACTGGTCCCTACATGTTTGTAAAATTATGAGCTCTGATATTTATTGCTCTTCTCTGAGGGTCCTTATAAGGAGTTGTGTTGCCACATGCTGGTGTCCACACTTTGTCTGTGTCTGGAGATACTGATCACAGCTTGAGGTCTGTGGCTGTAAAGAGAGACAGTAATGTCAGTGACCCAGGGTGGACCCTGGTGACGTGCAGCCAAGGGCTCCAATGAAGCTGAAATGTCTTGTCAGGTTCTGTGACTGGTGCCAGAGTCCTGAGCTGCTGGGAGCCGCTGGCAGCAGAGTACACACAGCCCCACTCCATGCACGGCTCTGCATCCTTGTGTGCACGTGTGCACATCCACAGCCTACGTGAGAGAAGGTACATCAATTAGGTGTCACCTCCTTTTATTTTTTTTTTTTTTGGTTGGTTTCTTTGGGGGTTTTTTTGGGTTTTTGGGGGGTTTTTTTTGTTTGTTTTTTTTTTTTGTGTTTTTTGTTTTGTTTGTTTGTTTGTTCTTTTGTTTGTTTTTGTTTGTTTGTTTGTTTGTTTGTTTGGGGTTTTTTTTTGTTTTGTTTTTTTTTGTTTTTTGGGTTTTTTTTGTTTTCCAAAGAAGAAAAAGTATTGACTTGATGAGAGTAAAAACCCTTCATATTATCAGACTGCACATTCCCACCCCCAGTGAAGGCTGCAGCAGAGCTGGCACTCTCCCTGTCCCTCAGCCCTGGGCAGCACCAGTGACCCCACGTGCTCAGGACAGTGGCACCTGACTCACTTCCTTCTCTGGGTGGAGCAAATCCTCTTGCACGGTGACACCTCTGCTCACCCCGGGTACAAAGGTTGGCCAGTGCTTGCGTGCAGCCAGTAGGAGCAGGTTTTCTCCTCCTCTTTTCATGTGACATAAATGGGAATGACACAGGGTTTGTGAATCCCAGGTGGAAAATGTCAGGAGTGGAAAGCAGAGCTGGTCCAGAAGCCATGTTTCCATCTGCAAGACTCATTTTGGGCAGGACACGTGTGGCCATTTGGTACTTTGGGGCAAGGGCTGGTAGTTTTTCCTGTGAGTAAAACAGCGCCCACCCATGCAGTTCAAATCAAAATCATCATTGTCACGAACTTGCTTCATCTTCTGACCTCAATTCCCTCACAGTCTGCGGGAAAAAGAGGATTGTTCCCTGTTTGCCCAAACAAGCAAACAGTGTTTGATGTGTGTCTCTACACACAGCCGGGCAGGAAGAGGGATGTGCGGCGCACAAACACAGCTTTGATTGCACGGTTGTATCATAGATGGGGTGATACCAACAATGTTAGGTAACAACAGAAGGTTTTCCCAGAGTTACACAACAGCTGGATCCTCTACTGTAGATCAAGAAACTGTAACTAATTTATTCCAGGTAACAAAGCACACCCTATACAGTGGAAGCTTGGTGCATTACACAGACACCCCTTGCCCTGCAACCGTCCCAGTACAGATGACAACATTTTAATTTGTTTTGCCTCGAGATTAATGTGCTTGGCATAAGTGAGGGAACAAAGACAACCCTTCCAAAATAATATTTGGTATCTGTTCCAGGGGAAGATGCAAAGTACCTAATAGCTTTCCATGGAGATCCCATTTGTGAGCACAGGGAAAGAAGTCAAAGTGGCAGCAAAATCCAAGTGCATTGGATGATGGTGAGAACTCCAAAAAGCACACTTCTAAATTTCCCACTTTGAAAGGGGAAAGGAATCCTTATCAAACCCAGCTTCCTCAAGACACACTAGATGTATCCAGGGCCACTCATGCTGCCACAGGAGCACATCCTAGGGAAAAAACAAACAAACAAAAGTTGGCAGTTTCTGTTAATCTGATTTAGAGAGAGAGAGAGATGATCTAGAAAAGCCCGGTGAGCTCTGTCTTAGAATCCTTTTCCAGTTGCTTCTAGAAAAATCCTGCTGTAAATTCCTTGCAGTTGCAGTACCTCAGGTAGCTCTGGGAGACAGATGGAGTTGCCATCTTCTGCCATGTCCCAAAAGGCTCTTTTAGAGGACAACCACCTCCAGGCAGAGATACCTAAGTTCAGCTAGGAACCTCACAAGACCAGACTAGGAGAGCTGAAGACTTGTCCCTGCATTACACACATTGCAAGGCTCTTGACACAGTTGGTGTCGGCAGCCTCTCCCCTTGCTCCAGAAACCCCCTGCAAGGCAGCCCTGGCCACAGATACAGATCTGGTGGTGGCTCCAGGGAAAACAGAAATTTATTTCTGCTGTACATGGGAAGCCAGAAAGAACCTGGTACTGGAGTAGGTTGGGAAAAATTACCAAGAAAGAGGCCATAGTCACGACTGAAGGATTCAGCCACTAAATGCCCAGCTAAGGAATTGATGTCATGAGGATGGGGAAATCCACTGCTGTGATATGACGTTTACTTCACTCTGGAGCTGTAGCATGAAACTTGTGCAGAGGCTATGAATTAAAAGTGTTTGTCAGGACTTACACATTACTGCAGTGTAAACCAAAGTCAGGAGTTGTCCTCCATCACAAGAGTGGGTTCACACAAAGGCGTGAGATTTCATCTCTTGCTTTCAGTGTCTGCATTTTACATCAGCTCCCTGTGATTAAATGAAGAATACAGCATGATTTTATAGCACAGCCTGTGCTTCTCATAAAATCTTTTGTCAAGAAAGAATTTTGCTCAAGATACACAGTGAAAACAGCAAGGCTTTCTCTCTAACCACAAAATAATCGTTCTAGATCTACTACCGAACCAAGCAGAACCTCTTCTCTTTATATCTTTTATTTCTTGGCAAACAATGATCACTGCAATGAAAAATGTTTGAAAGGGGAAATCCTGTGATAAGTTTATCCGAGATATTTTTTGTTCATGGAGCACATTGCTGACAATTGCTCTGTGCTTCATGACAAGTTTAGAAAATAGCAAACTACTAGGAAAAATGTTTCCATTCCAAAAAAAGAGCATTTATGCCCCTCAGTCAGTACCTGGCTGTACTTACTAAATTTGGCCCAAAGAAATAGTTGTCTGTATATTTTGTAAAAGCTTTGAATACTTTTTACTTCCCTGCAGTTTTTAAACTCTTCTTAAGAGAAAGTAAGTGCAAAGTTCCTTTCCAAATTCTGAGATCTGCTGGTTTGGTTTGGTTTTGGTTTTGTTTGTTTGTTTGTTTTGTTGGTTTTTGTTTGTTTGTTTTTTGGGTTTTTTTGTTTGTTTGGAGGTTTTTTGGGGCTTGTTTTTTTTCCCCAGAAGAAGCGCCAAATGCCAGAGAAGGACATTACCAGGATTCACAGCATCCCAGTCAAAATCTGCACCCTGTGTCAGCCAAGCCAAATTCCCATTAACACCTGAGGTTCAGCCAGCAATACAATTCATGTTCCCCTTTCTGTCCTTTTTTTTGAGCTGAGTCATCACCTTTGTCACCCCCGCACATTGGGTCAGCCTAAGGACTGTGGCCAAAGGAAAGCAGTAACGTCTGAGCTGGTACCCAGACGCATGGCTTAGGATCTTCTGCCGGGAGCAGAAGGCATTACTCCTACTGCAAAAGAAGTTCCACAATTGCATATGTTAAAACTGGGATAGAGAAGTTAGAGAACCACCCTCACGTTATAATTCCTTGGCTTCCTCATTAGCTTATTTTCAAACCCTAAATGACCCAGGTGGAAAGAACACTGCTTGAGCTTTGCTCACCCCAATTAGGAAGGAAGCAAGTTTAAACCGTGTGTGTTCTGTCTGTTGCAAAGGGAAGACTCGTGCTCCCCAATCTGCCCCCGAAATTACTCCTAATAGGACTAAATAGTGTTTTGCAACAGGGCTCTGGGCAAGCAATGAGCTGCCGTCGGGAGGCTCTGCTGCATGCTACCACCAAAACGCCAGCGTGCTTTCGCATGTATCATGCTATTGTTATTATAATGGCAATTAACGAGCTGTAAACAAATTATATGTCTCGATACAGCCCTTTAAATGAGCTGAGGTACATACCTAGTGGTAGGTAAAAGGTGAAACAACAGCACTAGACAAGTCGTTTCTGGAGCCATTACAAGTCATTTGCAAGTGCAGGCATCTCAGTTTTGCAATCTCACTCATCTTCATTTCCTTCGAGCCCTGCATCTTGCCAGCGACAGCAGGCTCTGGCTTTTCTTTTGGAAAGATTTGCCTTTACTCAGCGCTCTTGCTCCGGCTGTGCTTGTGCAAGTGCCGACAAATGTTTAACTCCATTGATATTTTTAGCCTGGAGTAAAAGAGAAAAGCAAGTCTTCTGTGGACAGGGATTAATATTTTATCCTAAATTTTCTCTTTTAATTATTATGTGAAGAAATTAGGGTTATATTTGCCTAAGGGTGCTACTTTTGTTACATGCTTTGCAAGTGCCTGAAGTTGCTGCTGTAAGCTTCACTAGGTAATTTTAGCAAATCGGAGCACGTTCCTGAGCCCGTCCTGCTTATCCCGCAGCCTCATGTTTTTGTGATCTGCCCTACGCTCAGGGAGCTGCCTGGCAGAGAGTTGTGGTACAGAGGGACCCTGAGAAATAAAAATGAAAGCAAAGGGGTACACCTGGCAGCTGCCTGCTAAGCAGGACACCTCGAGTCTGGGCTGTGGCAGGCAAAAATGTGGGGGGTGTCCTGGCAGGCAGCTCAGTGAGGGGAGATAGGGGAACACAAACTGCAGGAGCTGTTGGGAGCCCCAGCCTCGCTGCAAAGAAAGAGAAATCCACGTGCCAGCAAAGAGCTGCTGAGTAAAGCAGCACACCTGCACTAGGATGCTGGGGGAAAAGAGTTTGGCAGTGGAAAAGAACACTGTGGGATTTAAGGGATGAGGTAAGGCAGTTTGTCCCAGAGTCTACGGGCTCTGAACAAGCCCAGGTCCCTGCATTGTAATGCAGCCCAGTGTAGGGAGCAACCTGGCCCCACAAGTCGTGGGCACTGTGTGGAGCCAGAGGCACAACAGCCCCAGCACACTGGGGGTGGCAGGACAAACCCTGCTGTGGCACAGAGCTTGCTGGCTTCATCTCCCTAGGAATCTTAAAGCCCCTTTGAATTGATAAACCATTCCCATGGCATTATAGGATGAGAGCTTTTATCCTTAGTGTTTTTTGGGGGAAAAAATTCCCAGCACAAGACAAACCCAACCTTCCAGTGCTGTGGCTTAGAGAAATTATGTGAACTTAGTTGATCTTACCGGGGGAAATTCTGGCTTCTCCCACAGCAGTGTCTGCTATAAGAAGAAAAAAAGTAGGATGGAAAAAAAGGGTTGAATAAGAAAAGGGAAACACAGAGACCATTTTACAGCAAGGGCTTAGGAATGTTTACCTACAACAGCAGCTCATGTCACGGCCAGGGTGAGCAGGGAACAGATGCTCGGTTTCTGCTTGTGCATGGCTGAAGGTGCCTTGAAATGGGAGCAAAACCCTCTTCCAAACCGGGCTTTGCCATTTGGGGAAAGATGGGTACACACGCTGTGCAAAATGTAGGTCAGGGCCACGGTAAGTGCCAGGGTGCTCTGCAGGGACCTGTGTGATGGACTAACGAAGTTGTACGAAGAGAAAACATATCAAGATCCCCTTCAGCTGGCCTCAGCTTGTATCACTCACTAAATATTTGATGAGTGCTAACTGCCTAACCTACTTTACTCCTCTCGCCTACTGCTGCGTTGACTGGCTCCTCCATTTTTTCTCTATTATTGATGCATTTTAGAGGGAGACCCTGTCTCGTGACAAAACAGTGATCTTAGATGTGAGACAAAAAAGGAAACACAAAAAGAGAAGGTAAAACAGACAGCCCCAGGAAGAGGAAAGCAGTATGCGGGCAAAGGAAAATATAAATTGAGTGGTAGGGCACTATCACCATTTTACAGTAGAATGGAAACCAGCAAAGTCTGGTGATGAAAATGTGTGGAGAATCACATTAATCTTCTATCTCTTCCTAAAAAAAAAAACAACACAAAAAAACCCCAAATTATTTCACCCTGGGAATTGCACAGGCATGAATGTTACTGATACAACTATATGGAAGAATTGCCAAGGAACGTCATTCTATATGAAATTGCTCATTGCTTAATTTTAAAGTTCCATGCTAATTCATGCAATAGCTAGTTTTGCCACTATGAATATTCATGAAGGAGAGAGAAAAGTGGGTGCAGGCAGGACTGCAGGTGGCAGAAGGGTTTTTACATGACAGATACTTCAGTAAGGTCACTCAGTGCATGATTCTCCTCCTGCTGAGAGCAGAGATTGCTGAGCCAAGGTACTCTCTCGCCTTATCAAAAACAGGGAAAACAGATGAGGAGCAATAAAAATAAAACATAGTTATATTGGATAAAGTCCTACAACAAGCCTTGCTCCAGTATTTTGGAAGCCAGGATTCAGTTTAATCAAGCATAGCTTGTTCTGAGCAGAGCTGCTCATGGAACTTCTGGGGATGCATAGTGGCAGCTCCATCAACAAAGAGCCATTTTTCTTCATTATTAACAAAACATGGTTGGCTTGTGCTTTTTAGTGAGCCAAAGAGGAGAAATAAACAGTCAGTAGAGTGGCAGAGAGCAGCCACTGGCTTTTTTCAAAGATTATGTCAAACACCTGCCACCCTGGCATTCCTGTTACCCCCTCCTTGTCTCTCCCTGTGCTGCCTTGGGGATGTCCCTGCTCCCCAGTTCGAAACAGCACAACAGCTCTGGCATTAATGGTATGGCTGAGCACTGAGTTTCTGTAGGGCTGATTTATGCTGCAGAAAAGTGTTTTTCACTCTGAACTGACTCCTTTCAATGAAACACCACTATGAGAAATTGGCCTCATCAGTCCTGCCAGCTGGGGTGGGACACAGTGCACTAGGGATGGCCACGTCCGTGTCGATCTGCGAATGCAAAAATCTCTTGTGCCGGCTCCACGAGCAAAGCCTGGACCATGCTGTTTCCATGAAATCTGCTGATTTACTGTTTTATTTTACTTACAGTGACACATACCAGGGCATGACTCACTTATTTGCTCTCTAAAATCTTTTATTCTTTAATTGTTGCAGTGTTCCATCCTCAGCACAGGAGGGAACTGCCTAGGAAGAGGACACCTGGCAAGCCAAGCATGTACAAAGCATTGCCCCAACGTGCAGGGGCAAGCAAGGGCCAAGGCATAAGCAGGGAGGGGATTATCAAGGGACACCAGGAACCACATTTTAATGTGAATCACATCAGGAATCCCATTCCATGATTCTATGGTCTCTAATTCCTGAAATGGGAATGCTTTCATCATGCTCCTTTCTGTAGAAGTGTTTAGTGCTTTTAGTTTCTACTTCTCTTCTCCGAAACACCAGTTGCATGTGGGTGGGTAGGTAAAACAAACACCGGTAGCACCAGTGGGAAAGATGGGTGACTCTAACAGGAAAGAGTTCATGAAGAAGTTAATTATTTGCAAATTGGCAGTGATACTTTGACCTCAGATACTTGAAGACCTAGCTAATGGCACCTCTGGGCCACGAGAGTAAGACTTGATGGAGGATGAGTCAAATTGTGACTGAGTACAGAGATGGACAAATAGGGTGGCTGCCTTTAAAGCTGAGGGCAAAGGAGAAAACTGGCCAACTTCATGTCAATGCCCTGGAAGTACTGGAGCAAACAATCAAACATGGACTAATTCACACTTGGTGATAAAAGGAATGAGCACTAAATGAGCTAAAGCACATTTAATTCCTTTTATGGGAATCATCAGTCTTATGGAAAGGAGAGGCAGTAGATGTCATGTATCCTGTCTTCCAAGTGCTTTTGACAGTGTCTCTGATGCCATTCTCATCATGAATAAGCTGAAAAGAGAGATTTACAAGAGGCTGACATAAGCCTTGTCAAATTGTAGCAGAGGGTGAGTGACAGCAGGCACAGTGGCTGTACCAGGAAGAGCAGGGCAGGCTTGTGCCATTGTCACTGGTGTCATAGAGGGGCCGCTGTGCTGGAGTGGGGGGAGACACAAGATGCACTTCAGAATGGGGACAAGCTCATATGAGATGATGCTATCAGGCAAGAGCAATGGACAGATCCAGTTAGGCAGTAGCCTGGCTGAAAGATTGCAGGGCAGGAACTGGGCTTGTGAGCTAAAACTTGGGAGCGCTGTGTTTCTGAGGCAAGGGCTAACGCCACACTGGGATGTACCAACAGGGGTATGGCTCGCCAGGGGCAGGCACAAGCCCTTTTCCTCTACCCTACTGCAAGTCAGGCTGGTTTTGGGGAATGGCTGTCCCAGAATAAGAGCACCCAGCTGGACACAGGGGCAACCACTGGCTGACAGGAGGCCTGGAGAACATCACCTATGAGGGAAATCCAAAGATGCTGCCTGCCCCTGTTCTGCCTGAAGAAGGGAAGAAGGGTATTTCAACACATGGGGCTGTAAAGCAGAAGGCAATTATTCTGCTCTCTGACTGGGGCAGCAAGGCAGTTTCGGGTTAGTCATTGAGAAATAATTATAGCTGGCCAGGGCAGTGGGGCAGAGGACAAACAGAAGCCAGACATGGAGGAAATGGAGCCTCCATCACTGCATATCTAAAAGACAACCTGTTGAAACATCATGGGTATGGTTTATATATTATTGTTGACATTATACTATAAGTAATATTTTTGTACAGTATCTATAACACTCTAAGCCAGTAAGTGACAGTAAATATCCCACTGGGATCCCTTCCAGCCTTCATTCTTCATTGAGCACAGCTCAGACTGAAATTCTACATGTTATACATCACTTGTAGGAGAAAAATCACCCATGCAGAGCTCAGCATGAATGCCAAGCAGGAAATGTCCCCCACCACAGTGCACTAGTCCATGCTCTTCAGGCCATGGAACACATCCAGCTTTGGGGTGTGTGCCAGAGGCTCCAGAGAGTCAAGATCTGTAGAGAGTTAACAGCACCAGGGATAAATCTGAACCACCCCTAAGTACTAAAACAGCACAGACCAGGGACCGTGAAGAAAGATTTGCCTACAGATCAGGGAAGTAGCAAAACCAGTATCCTTTTGGGTTGGGCACTCTTAGGGTAAGCTTTGCACATACTTTCAACTTTCTGAACAAGCCAACACAGATTATAAATCCTTACCTTTAAGCGAAACAAAGTCATTTGTGACTTATGCCCTAGGACGTCTGTGGCTGTCTCTTCTCCTGTCCCTGTTCCTGAGGCTGACCAAATCTGAAACTTGATATGGAGGGGAGTGTCAGATGTTCCAGTTTGCTCCAGAGGGACTGATGGCAAGAAGAAATACATTTAAGGTCTTTTTAGGTGTGGGTGCATAGCTGGCCTGTGCAGCGCTGACTTTTATGTCCCCGCGAACAGCAAACCACACTCTAGGAATTATTCTTTGAGCCTTAACATTTTCACCAGCTATTGGAAGGCATTTTGATAATTACGTCAAGCATAAGGAAAACATCTCTATAGTTACTTAGTAACTAAGATACTTTGTCAACACAGAAGTGTCAGGGCTCTTACTGTCTTGTTAGTTACTTGAAAAAAATGGAATTATTTACTACAGAGGCATTCAACATATTGTACTTGCTAATGCTGCATTTCAGTGCTATGGTCATGGAAGTCAAGATGATTTAATAGCATAGAGCTTGTCATGTGTGCATCATGGAGGAGCTTCTTTAGAAAAAAAAATAATGCTTTCAGGGAATACTTTATTTACATAAAGTGTATTTTATTTGATGGCAAATTAAATTGACACTCAATCAGAAGATACCAATACTGTAAAATTACTTGTTACCATTTTCCAATTAATTTCCAAAGACATGCATCACTGAGCAGGAACTTGCATTACCAGGGGCATTTGAAGCCCCCTGAGTTTATTCAAGTCAGGTTTAAAAATAAAATTCTGGTAAATATGGCAGAAGGAAAAATAAAGGGTATTCACAAAGGCCACCTTCTGTCTGTGGGTCAGTGAAATTGCCTCCTCCTAAGCATCAAGAAAATGAAAACTGTGAGAAAACAGCTGTTTAGGAAGATCCTTTTAAACATAGATGCCAGCTGCTGGGAGCTTGGCTCTTTTTAATGTTTTGCTACTGCCTTTTGATTTATTATGTGTTCCGTTCTCCCCTGGCCCCTTGCCCACCATTTCAAGATGAATGAAAGAGGTTAGCTGTGACAACAGCATGGGGAATGTGCACACCAAAGAGGTGAGCCTAGAAGAATGAAACAAACCGCAGTATTGGATATTCTGCAGTTGGTTTATTTAGGGTAATTAATTGTTGCTCTTTCACAAGTGGAATGAAGCGCACAAAGCCAAAGACGAGGGGCGAGGAAAGCTGCTGTCCCTTCAGGGAGCAGCATTAGGCTCCCTCGCTGCCTTTGCACACCTTGCCACAACCACACATTCCCGGGGCTAACCTGCAGCCCCAGGGCTCACCCACACCTCCCTCCAGCCCAGGGAGTCTCCAGGTACCCACTCTGCCTCAGTGCCAGGAGCAGCTCAGCCTTTTGGAGGGGCATTCATGAAAATTCCCTTTAACTGCATGGAGCATTATGCAAACAAATTTCACTGAAAACCAGGAAAAGAGGAAACCATAGGAAACGAAATTACAAGATCCCCCGCTGCTCAGAAGCAACTCCCTTGCTTTCTAAACTAGGCTGCATAAATATTGATCTAGCCGGGATATGCCCTACATTCATTTGCACAGACATTATAAATGTGCTTGAGAATGAGAAATCAATCTTGTTTTCCTGAGCAGTAACCATGTACAGGCAAGAATGTGTACAGATAATGCAAATCACAGTTCTCAGGCTTGCCATTTAAACATGGAGTTGGAAAAAGTGCTCTTGGGGAGTGCAGGAGGAAAACATCTTCTTCCCTGTTTGCTTATTTTCAGGTATTTCCATTAATCCCCATAAAGACCACTTAAAATACATGCCCACTCCAATTCTAACTATAATCTATCATCTAACTAGTTTTCTGTATTTTGCCTGCTGACTTTGTTTAGGTTACTGTTTCATAACCTCCTCCAAGCAAGGTGAGGTACAACCTTAGGCATCCCTGTAACTTTATGTCTCCCTCTGTCATTAGCCTTCCATCTGGGTGAGCACTGCAACACCGCAGTTGGGAAAATCATATCATTAGGTTGCAAAAGCAGTAGAGTTCCTGCACTAGAGAGCCATGGGGTGGCTTCTGAAGCACTGGGTGATTAATAATTAATATGTAATTGTTGGATAATCTCTTCAGACAGTCCAAGCATAGGAAATGTATGAGTATTTTGTCTGGAGAATGCTGCTACTAAAACAATAAAATTTTAACAAGCCGCCTCTTGTTACACTACTTAATAACAGAAATAGTATGAAACTGCCATATCTTGCTATACATTGTAGTGAAAGATTCTGCCTTTTTAGCAAACAAAATGTAGGTGTTCATAAAGTAGAAGATGTGGCAAATGTTAGGTGACAGGGATAAGGAATTGCATGTCTAGCTGGATTTTTAAAAGAAAATTATTCAACTGTTTTGAATATGTGATCTGCCTTCTTTGAGCTACCATTTCGCTGATTCCTCTGCCAGCATTATTGGCTTGACTCACTATTTTCAGTTATTTTCATCTCAATTTACGCATTCTAAATAACATCACCTTTACAGAAAGCATTTAAAATGGTTTTATTGCTTCAAAGAGAAAAAACTTCAAATTAAAAATGTAGAGTTCCTTTTCATCAACATAACTCCAGAACAATATGATGCAGTAAATGAATGGAATAGGTTTTAGATGGTGAAAATGGTATCTTTAAAGACCTGGCAAAAGCAGGAAGAAAGGATGAGTCAGGTGATCCCTATTTCTTCTAATTACTTGCCATGCTGACAGAGCTTATCACCATTGGCCTCAAAATGAAATAATTGTCATGCTGCATTTCAAGGCTGTGATTCGGGAGCCGCGGGATGTGTCTTTCTGTTTCACAACATTGTTATAAATGGAGATACTCAACTGTACTGCGAGGATGCTGAACTTAAGAACATTCCTGCATTACACAAGTAGGTTTTTTTTGAACTCTGACTGAAATATGCAGGACTTGATAATCTATCAATTTACTCTCAGTGACTAATGATCCTGTGTTAAAATGCTGGATATTCTTATACTGGGCAGATGCTCCACATTATAAAATGCGTTTTGTTCAGCAGTACATTCAATGTGATTTGTAGCTACAGTGCAGAAGCAATCCAAAATGATAAATTTGCTTACTGAAGGTAGCTGTCAGGCTATACTAAGTGGAGGAGCAGAAGCACCAGCTTTCAGAAAGCAGTGTCTTCCAACAAAACAATTTCAGCCAAAGATACAGAGCTTAGAGAATAATGCAATGTTACAGCTGAAGTACCAGGATAATTGAGCCTATAACATCTGCTCTAAATGTAGTGACACCAAAAATAAGCCCTTCTGTCTCTGTTGTTGTTCCTTGTTAAAGCAGAGTGCAAATATGCAACATGACCCCAGCACATCAGGGAATTTGGGAACAGAAGCAGCTTTCTATCACAATTACCCTTCCCCTGCCAAAGAAGGAACTTTCTCAGCAAAAATATAACAAAGACATTGCTTGGGTTGTTTTCCAACAACCTTTATAAGAAAGAAAAAAGGATCATACTTAATTAGCTCCTTTAATAGGGGATGTTCTAGTGATTGTTTTACAACTGGAGGAAAGCATTAGGGTTAAGGTGTTTGATTGATTTTGCCTTGATTTTTAGGCATAGAAGCACAGAATAGTTTGGGTTGAAAGGGACCTTAAGGATCATCTATTTCCAATCTCCCTGCCATGAACAGGGATACCTTCAACTAGCTTGCTCAGTTAGAAATCGGTAAGTTTCTCGTGAAATATTGTATTGAATCATTCCTGAAAGAAAAAGGGGGGAAGGGAGGCAGAGAAAAAATATAGGTGTGTTATAAGGACTAACTCCCCTAAGACTTTCTCTTTGTTCCAACTTACTATTGAGTTTGATTAACCAGAACCCTTAATTTGCGTATTCTGCTCTGTTGTGATTTCCCTTGGTTGGAAGCAGTGGGAAACCAATCCCAGCCCCTGTCCAGCAAATCCACTCACAAATACATGCTGCTGATTTCCCTTCCACAGTACAAACACAAAGGAATATTCAATTAAATTGAAAAAGGACACATTTAAAACTAACAAAAAGGAAATAAATTTTTTTGCACAGCATGCAATTACTTGGCCAAATCCCTTCCCACCTAGTATCATCACAACCAAAATCTTAGCAGGAGTCAAAAGAAGACTGCTAATACATGCATAAAAATAAACAAGAGCTTTGGAAGGGATTTATACTCATGCTGCTGGGGTAAAGCCAGCTTCCAGTCACTGCCGTTTTGGGAATAGATTTTCTGAGACTAGCTATCCCACACCATCTACCATCACTGTCCTTTCATCTTTCCTTGAAGTGTGTGGTAACAACCCCTTTGCAGCAGGATGCTATCTAGAAGGACCAGTAGTCTAATCCACTTATGCTGCTGAAAAGATGTAGGTAGGAAATCCTGCAAATGATTTACAAACCATTTCAGTATCTCGACTCTTGCCAAAAAGCTGTCCTTGTTTAGATATTTGACAACCTGTCGCTACACTCGTTCAACAGCGACCACATTGACAACTGATTCCTGGCTGAGTGACTCAGCCTGCTAATTCCAGTCTGCCAGAACTTCACTGAGGTTTTGTGCACTGCGAGGCTCAGGCTGATGTGATCTCACTTTGACATTAGCCCTGCTCCTGGAAGCATGACCTGAGGAGGCCCAGGGGTGATCTACCGTAATGCACATTTACTTACCAATACCTCCTCTCTAGTGAGATGTGTTCATTCATGTGCTCTCAAACAGAGGCTTTCCAAATTCCTTGGCTTTCTTCAGTCAGTGCATCCCTTCAGGGATTGTCATGGAGCAGCCTGTGTTTGTGCCTGCCTGACCTCTGTCACTCCATGGCAACTCCAGAGCAGTGTGACCACTCCTCTGACAGCTGGTCTCTACCACTGATGACAGAAGGAGAGTCAGTAGACCCTTTCCAAGTAGCTGCTTTCTGCATGTTTCTACACAGCTCCCCTGAGAGCTCCTGAGTGGGGTTGCTGGTCTTGGAGACCTCCATGGTCCGTCTGATCTGGAAGAGCATTCATTCTCAGAGTAAGTGAAGAGGAGCAGGCATGCCTGGTGGTAAATGCTCCCTCGAGACAGCAGAGATCTGGCTAAAGCACCTGAGAACATCACACACTGGAAATCAGCAGATACTTTTTGCAAGTAATGCCACCATGTGGGGGAATGATGTGATAAATGGGTTTCCAACAGCCACCTAAAAATCCGCTGCAAGTTCCTTGTGTACTGGGATCTGATATGAAGAAAATATAAAAGGGCAGCCAAGAATGGTAGGACACAATATACTTGGCTACCACCCAGAAACGCCTGCAGCCCAGCTGTGCTAAGCCGTGGCGGATGTGAACCCTGGCCAGCAGCCCGACTGCAATCACTGTGGAGAAAAGCTCTCTGGCTGGCTCTTGTGTGCTGGACTGGACTATGGACCAACCTCATGGAAAACCCCATGGAAAATGCTGGGCTTCTTTCAAAAGCCTGACTGCTCACAGACACAGGTACCAAGGCAGCTCCATCCCTCTGCCTCTTCAATGCTGCAGGAGAATTCTTCATCATGTGCACCACCAACTTTTTTTTTTGTCAGAACGTGGATGTTGGAAAGCTTTGGTTCCTGGCAGTATGGCATTTCAGATCCACTACTGGTGCAGGACAGATCTGTTTGGTGTGGCAAAGAAGGGTGTCAGGTCGCTGAAGGTGAAGTTTGTGCTATTATTATGAAAGCAGGTTATCAGTACCTGTTGGCAGAAACAATGTTCCTAAAAATCCGGCTGACTTTCAAGCACAGCATTTGCCAACTGCGTGGGGGCCACCAATGGGTTTTCACAATGGGTTCACTGCCTGTCCTATGAAGAGGCTGATGAAAATTTCACCCCAAGGCATGTCTTGATCTGCAGAGTGCTTAGATCACAGGCACTGAATCTTGGAGAGCATGCTACCAGTGACAGTGCCTGGGCATGGATGCGTTTGGGAAAACTAAGTGCTTATTCTACTCTAGCAATGAGAATTCACATCACTTTGGATAACCTGGTTTTTACCCTTGCTCTGGCCAGAACAGGTGGAGTCTCATAGAGCATTCAGATCTGTTCTTTGCACTTAGAAAGCAATGAAGGACACCTTTAGAAAGCCAAAAGCAGGATGATGCTGCCTCTGAAAGGGTTTGGATGCCAATTATATACACACAACTGTAGTTCAGTGTATCCTGTTTGATACATCTGCAAAGCTAACAATGCACGCTTTCACCTCAAACCTGGATCCTAAAATATTAGTTGTTCTCCCATTCCTATGGCTTCCCTTCCTGACTGTCCTAGGCCAGCTTCTGCACAGATTGACAGAGAGCAGGGAGCAGGACATCACAGTGATCCCCATTGTGGGTTACTGTATGGGGAGCCACATCTGTTGGTGAAATGACAGACTCATTTTGCTGGAAGTTTTGTTTAGCCTCACCCATGAATACCGAGCCCATTCCCATCGTTCCAGTCTATTGCAAAGAACTCTCTTAATCTCATGCAACAGCATGTCACAGCCCTGTGACTACAGAGTCATAGCTGGAATGGCTGAGTGAGTGTGCAAGGGAGGGGTGGAGCTCTGAAGCCAGGGCACCTTTGGCAGTCACATTCAGCAATTCTGCACACAAGTTCATGACTGCCAGCCTAGAAGTCAATGGGCATTTTGTCACTAGAAAAGCTTAGGAAGAAAAAGCCTCCTCCTAGATTTAACTCCTTATGGCCATTTTCATCAAAGATCAGATATGTTCCCTATAGATTTCCTCAAAGCCCCTCTGAAAGGGGTGCCTGGGGAGCTACAGAAGTGACAGTGAGCTACTTCAGTATTAACTGCTAAGTTGCTCCTGCCAATATTTTAATTGTATAAGGTTTTATTTTGTTAATTTCCTTGGAGGATTTATATGTTTACTCTTAACAAGAAGACACCTTTGGTGTTGAAGATACAAATTTAAAAAAGCTCCTTCAAAGGGCATAATGTGCATCTTTGTTTATACTTCAAGTAAAGTACTCTAGATGCAGCTGTTGATAGCACTCTGTACTAGGATAAATCATCACTAACACATATTTTGAGGGTTTAGCTTCCCCTGTGCCAGTCTCACTTCAGGTGCTTATGACATTCACAAATAAATAACTTGCATTTATGTGATAGACTCTTAGTGTGTTAAAGGGATACCTGAGATTCTTCAGGCACAATTTGTTTTAATGTAGAACATTCCCATTACCCTGCTGGCGGTGCTGCTCTGGTCATCCTGGCCCACTGGAGTGGCAACACACGGTGCAGAAGAGGTAAATACAAGTGAGTAGGGGTATGACCTTTCTACACCAACTTTGTTGCCAAACCTGCTGTACGGCAGAAACATATCCTCAGTCTCACATGAAAGGCCTTTATGTACAGCCTTTAAACAACAGACAGTATCCTTCCTCCAAGATATTTACAAGGGAATTAATGGGAGATGACTAACCTCGTGAAAAGCTGATACCAAAAATGTTGGAATCTCCTGGGTCACTTCAAATGCACCAGTCATGCTATTTAGGGCATTATGTAAAACCATCACATTCAAGTCACTGTGTTGGCTGCAGCTTAATGAAGCCACGTTAATCCATCTCTATCAATAGTGATGAATACTGTACCTTGAGGAGTTGTAGAGCTTTGAAACAAAAAAGGCTTAAGACGCCATATGAAGAAGAAAGATAAAAAGAAATAATTACAAGGAAGTATTTATAAAGTTCTGGAAGAGAATATTTTAGTGTATTAATATCTAACGGGCAGCAAAGCTCTTTTTCTTTAAAAAAGCACCAAACAAAACAAATAGCTTAAAATGGAAGAGTCGAAGACACAGTAAGAGGATTAGTGTATAAGGTTGCTGCGTCTACTGGCAATTACAAAGTCTGGCTTTGCAAATACTATCAACACAAATTAAAAGCAAAATCTGTAAAATACTTGTTTAATTTTAACACAGTATCTAATATAACATTAGAATGTATAACACAGACCTGTAATCAATACAGGTATAACAAAGCTAAGCTCCTTTTCCTCAAGTTCGTTTCTTCTGCACGTGGCTTTCAGCCACACAGTTAACACAGGATCAGCTGCTCATTGCCTTGAACTGCATTGGAGGTGCTGCTGTTTCCTTTCTTTCTTCATGTGACAGGAACAAGAAGTATGTCCTGGAGAAGAAATTCCAAAATTTGCTAAGGAAGCTGCACCTTCCAACTGTTTAACTGCACTGCTAACAGAGCCCAGCCTGTGTGTGTCACAACGGGAAACATTTTGTGTAATCAAAGGATCTCCACACCATGCTGCTGCTGATGGCTTAGGAAAACCCTGCCTTGATGAAAGCAATACAGGTTAATTCTACAAGAAACTGAAATTCAAGTGGCCAAGTACTGCAAGTGAGAATCACTGTCACTTGAACAACCTCAACCTTCTGCACCCAGGTCCAGCCCCTCTGCCCAGAGGGAGCTGGGACAGGACTCTAGCTTACCAAGAAGGAAGTTTCACAGCCTGATACTTCATTTTCAGAACACAGGGACCTGACTTGTGCCTATCACCTTGAGAGGGGTCGAACTGCAGCCAAGCAGGTACTTGCTTCTTTTCTTCTCTCTCTGTATTATGAAAATAGTTATACTTACTCTTGTTTGTAAAGTGCTTTGAAGTGCACTGTTGAAGAGCATGTAATAGTGTTGATATTACTTGTGTGGAAGTGGTTTTAGAATCAGAAAAACAGATCAAACCTTGCTGAAAATTATGTAGGGAGCTGTAGGTACAAATAACCTCCCAGATCATAAGAATCCAGTGTTACAGAATATATAAACAAAAGGGCAACTGTAAGACCACTTACAGCCTTTAAATTATATTTCAGGCATTGAGTAATGGAAACGTCCCTGTTCAAGAATAGTTCTTAATCATATCCTCAATATAAGAGCACTTTTAAAAGTAAACATTTGCCTGAATAAACACCATCCTAAATACCTTACTATACTGAAGGCCTTACATACCAGGATGAGTACAACTGCCACAGAACATACACACACTATCGTGCTCAAGTTCACAGCTGGAGCAGCAATCAGCATAAAATTTCAGTTCTTTGTTATCTGTGTATCCAATTTGTTCCTACAGCTATGGCAACTGCAAATATGAATGAGGGGCACAGGTGCATACCCAGCATTTTGAAAAATGAAGTTAGTCCCTACTGATCAAATATTATTTTGAGAACAGTTTCCATATGACAACATTCAATTTCTCTTTAGAAAGAAGGTTATTCTTACTATATTGTTTAATTGGAAATGATCCCTTTGCTCATCCATCTCCTGGTCTCTGAATTACACATCCAGCGGCAAATGTCTTTTGTTTCAGCATTTGACATTGAAATGTCTCTTGCTTTGTCATCTGTAGAAAAATTCTCCCTTACTATAAAAACAGGCTACTAAAGAAGAGAGCTGAGTAAGCTCCCTAACACTCTGCAGGGTTGAAGGACATGAAATTCTTTCTTTCTAAGCTCCCTTTCCACCTTCACATGTTAACTGGAATCACTTAAGTGATTCATACCTACTTGAAACACAGATGAACATTTAGCAGCATCATTGAAGATGACTTACAGCAGAGAAAGTATAAATATAATCTTTCCCACACTAGCATTTCTCAGTACTCAGCTTTTGATCCAGAACTGACTTGTCAGTCAATTTTTCTGTAGTCAAGGACAGAGGATTAAGCAATTCCTGTTTAATGATGGCATATTGTTTGGCAATGATATCTTTGAAAACAAAACTGAAACTGGGTATTCACTGCATATTTGATATAACTAAAAAAAACCCAAAAAAACCCTTTGAGTATAGCTCATGGTAAAACTGAGTCTACAAAAGCTGTTTACTATCCCACTGCAGGAGACATTTCTGAAAAATTAGACAGAACAAATAAACTATCATTGAATTGTCTGGAAAAATATTAACTGTAGCTAAACCAAGATGTTACCAGAAATGAAGCAGTAGAATGCTAACAAGGAATAGAAAAGAACAGCAGCAATATGAATCAAAGCTGGACCTGGTCCTCTCTTCTACATTCATAATGAAAGAGTAAGGAAAACCACAGACATCAGCTGATACCCATCATCTGTCCCTTCCCTTGTAGAAACATCTAATAACAGAACAGTGTATCCCTGAGGGCTTTAAAGGAATCTGTGAGAATTGGGGGAGGCAGATTTCAGAAGAGGCTGAGCAGGAATTAACACACTCCAAACACCACTGCAGTCAGTCAGCTCCATGGATGTGTATGGAGCCTGATGCCTCCTGCTGTAGCTGTAGTAGCTGCCAGCAGAAACATAGACAGTGAAGATCACAACAGCTCCAGCCTCTGTGAGGATTTCAACAAAGGTCTGGTAACTCTGGATGTAACACTGTCCTCTGGCATTTTCCTGCACCTGTGTGTGAGAGTGTATAATTTGTTCATTCAGTATCAAGAGTAATTCATAGTAGTCTCTGATAAATTACTTTTTATTCCCTCATTTTTCATTGCCAACTCCTGTAATCAGAAAACTCCTCCTCAAGATTGCCTGAGTCTGGTTGGAAAACTGCAGATTGCAAACGACCATTTCATTTTACCTGTCTCCCAAACAGCTGTCATCAATCCAATTTTAGTAAAGGGAAATGTGTATTTCACCCTTCCACCTCCTCCTGTCAAACATCAATTTCATAAATTCCACTCCCATGTCTGACAACACCAGTTAATCCTTATCAAAATTCACAATTTCAGGAGAGTTTTAGAGTATATATGAGATACTGGGAAATGGAAAATAGCAGAGCTTTCTCATAAGCTGGAGAGTTAAATTTAAATATATATATATACTTAGAGATTTCAAGCACATTTCCCTGCACAATGCAAAAATATCCAGGCTGGGTACTGCTAACATGGAGGTGCTAGGTCACTACAGAAACTGCTGCCTTCATATTCAGCAAAGTACGAAAATCCACCACATGCTCCTTTTTCTTCTCACAGATCAACTCAGGGTTCCCAGGATGCCAGCAGCCTCACTACAGCCTTCTGTTCCTGAACAAATTTCACGGGGCAGAGATAAATCCAACTACCCCCACCTCAGGACTTTAGTACAGCTACTTTGTTTTTTAATTGCACAAAGCCGTTCATGAGTAGGGCTGCTGGCAGTGGTGAGTTAGCCTGGCAAGAGGGAGAGCGAGGTCAGCTCAGTCCCTGGCCACTTCTCTGAGTTGTATCGCAGATGGCAGCTGCTCCGTGCAGACTTGAGGAGAAAATCCAGAGCCATGGCTCTACCAGTCCACCCCATGGAGGATCTGGCCCAAGGCTGTCCAAATGACCTTAACTGCTTGTTCCTACACTATGGAAGATATCTCCTCAGAAGACATAACAAGAGTGTTTTTAAGTCTACCCAAGAGGGAAAACAAAGCCTGCCAGGGAATACTGTTGCTGCTTCAAAGCACCTTGGGGTAAAGGCTCTGGAGTTAAACAAAAAAAACAAACCCACAGCTATTTGAGTCAAAGGGCATTGCAATGCTGGCATGTGAGCAAATGTGCATAGAGTACCCACGTGTAAAATTCAGGGCTGAGAATTGGTAGAAATTTCCCAACAGGGAGGACAGGGTGGCCCTGAGAAAGTCTTCCAGTTGGGGCAGAGGACAGATCAGCTGAGTTCAGTTCAAACTGATGTTCAGCTTTTTCATCTGCTGTGTTAGGGGGACCTCAGTAACATGTAGGATGTGGTATCTCCAGCCACAAGGGAGAAAACTGGAAACCCCAGTAGATGTCTCTTTGGTTCAATGCTCTGGACTTTTTCTGTGTGTGGATGAACATTCAGGTATTGGAACAGTTTGAGAAAGGTAGATAATCTCTCTTGCCACTTCCACCTAAGAAAAGAACGGCTGGAAACTGTTTGCTAGAAACATTTCAAGCATCATCATTAACAATAATGTCCCTGGAACTTGCTGTCTCCTTCTGAGCGTGTGTCTTTGTGTGTGTTTGCACATAGAACATCTCTCTCACACATTTCAATCAGGGGACCTGGCGTAACCTCTGTGAAGTAGGCGGTGCAAGGGTGGTGGAAAGCAGTAGAAATAAATCAGAACGTATCAAACAGCCAGAACCGGAGCTCATCTACTCAGTTCTGACTTCTGCTGTGCGTTGCTACTGTTAGCAGAGGGTTTGGGC
>PYHW01010392.1:1817072-1829424 GCA_013186435.1 Turdus rufiventris | reverse complement strand
GTGATTGCAGCTCTAAATGTGGCTCAGCATGAACTCCACAATCGGACCAGTTAATTTTCAGATTGTTCTGCTCAGAAAGTGGGTGGTTTTCCACACACAGTAAACATCAGCTTTGTTGTTACAGAAAAACTTTTAAAAGGCAGCTACATGATTCCATTGTCAGTGCTTTGGGGAATACCTGTTTTCTGTGCCCCGTTTCATCTGCCTCTATGTGGTACGAACACAGTAATGCGGAAGTGTGGAGAAATGTTTTATTAGGAGAAGTAAACCTTAATTTTATTATGGTTCTAGTTTATTTTGGGGTTCATATATTACACAGGTGCACTAAAAAGACCAACCAGCTAAAAACAGTGTTTTGCTAAGAGTTTATCTCAGGGCTCTTAGCAATGATTTATCTCCCCTAATATTGATGTAACTGGTCAATTGCCCAGAACTCCAAATTTATTACAGTCTACTGAATTCTTCATGAATCTCTGGCAAGATCCTTCCCTGTGATTTTACAAAGTGTATTAAAAAGGAGAGATCTCAGGCAGTTACAGCCCCATCCGGCCGGCGTTACTCAGCTAACATATCTCCAGGAGCATAAGATGTTTCTCTGAATTCCATAGTATGGTGTCCTTGAAGTGTAAAGATTCATATGTTTACACTGCTAATCGAATGTATCTGATTTTCCTTTTTAGTAATCTGTTTTAAATCACTCAACATGGTTTTTGAAAAATGTTTCTATTAAATGGCTGCTTCTCAGCAATTTTCTACAAGTAGGCATCTTAGGTAAGTTTAGTCCCAGAAATACAGTAACAGACTAATGGCACTGAAACCTTCTGCGTCTACTCACAAAGCCGCTCTTCTTACACTATGTGCGCGTATATACACATACACGTTTCCACCCACATTTCCACGTCTCTCCATCTTGGATCTGGAGAAATCATCTCCCTTTTCAGAGAGGAAGAGCGCCGGGGCTTAGTGCTCGCGTTCTGCGCCGAGCCAGCCCACGGGGTCAGGCTGGGCAGAGCGCGGTGGGCGCGCTCACTGAACGTGCCAAACCCTCTGGCCACACCTGAGGAACACAAACATGGGGCGCGGGACAAAGTCCTGGAATCATTCTAACGCGGATTCAGCCCCGCGCCGTGAGGGGCAGCAGAGGCACGCTGCACCGCCCGGGCACCGCGGGGGCGCGCCGGTACAGCCGGTGTGTCCCGGCCTCCCTCCCGCCCCGGAGCCTGCGCGGCCCCCGGGAAGCCGCGGCACTGCCGGCACTCGCTACGGCCGCGGGACTACAGCTCCCAGCGGCCCCCGCGCGCCGCCCGGGCCGGCTGGGAGTCACGCTGTGTTTATGGTCGAGGCCCCGCCCCGCCGCGCGAGCGGTGGCGTCACCCTCGCGAGCCTCCCTCGCTCCCCGTGGGCTGGTTAATATTCATGAGCCGCGCGCGCGCGCGGGGAGCGGCGCACGGCGGCGGGATCGCTCGCTCCTCGCCTGCCTGCCTCCCTCCCTAATGGCGGTGGCGACAGCCGGGCAGCGGGACTGAGTCGGGCACCGGCGGAATGCTTCCCGCGGCTGCTACGTAATCCCCCCCACCCCCGGGACGCGGCGCCGCGCTCTGCTCGGCCCCCCCGCGCCGCGCCGAGCGGCGCTCCCAGCAGGGCGGCGGCGGCATCCCCGGCCCCGCAGGCGATGGAGCCCGCGCAGCAGCGAGCGGCAGAAGCCCCGGCGGCGGGAAGCGGGCGGGGGGAGCCGGAGAGCGGCTCCCCGGGCAGGAGGAGTCAGGCGGAGAGCGGCGCGGAGCCGTCGGGCGGCGGCGGGCAGCTGGACGGCAAAGCAGCCGGCGGCCCGCGGCGAAGGCGAGGGGGAGCCGGCGGCTTCGCTCCTTCCGCGGCGCTGGCGGCCAGCGGGACTCCGGCGGCCCCCGGCGGGGCCGGCAGCGCTAACTCCCTGCTCCTGCGGCGGGGGNGAACCTCTCCGCCGCCTCCACCTCTGCCGGCGGCGCCCCGGCCCCCTCGCTGGGCACCCGCAGCTTGGACAGGAAGGCGCTGCTGTTGCTGAAGCCGCCCCGGCAGCTGCAGCCCCTGCAGCCCCCGGAGCGGGACTGGGTGCGGCGGGACCTGCAGCGGGGCTGCGTCCACGTCTACGAGCGGCACATGAACTGCTACCTGCGCCCGGTGCTCTGCACCCTGGAGACCACGGCAGCCGAGGTGGCCGCCCGGCTGCAGCAGCTCGGCCACCGGGGCGGCAGCAGCGTGGTGCGAGTGCTGGGCAAGGCGGGCGCGCCGCCGCCGCCGCAACCCCCGCCCGAGCCGCCGGCGGGCCCCACCGAGGCGCCGCCCGAGCCCGCGGCCGAGGGGCTGCGGCCGCAGCAGGATGAGAAGCCGAGGAACCGGCGGGGGACGCGGAGCGGGCTGTCCGGAGGAGGCTGCGGGGAAGCGGCTCGGCCCGACCGCCTGCCGCTGTGCAGCGGCGCCGAAGAGAGCGACTTGGCTGGCGGCCGGCCGAGCCCGGCGCCCTCCGACTTCAGTCCCGGGGCACCGCCGGCCGAACTGTACCTTGCGGGGCCGCCGCTCTCGTGCCCCTCCCTGCTGGGGGAGCTGGGGCCGACCGGCTCCGACACCGAGAGCTTCAGCCCCAGCGCCGAGAGCGTCTCCGACCGGCTGGATCCCTACAGCAGCGGCGGCGGCGGTGGCTCGTCCTCTTCGGACGAGCTGGAGGTGGAGCCGGCGCCCCCCGACGGGGTGGAAGAAGCAGGTGCTGGGCCGGGCCGGGGCCCCCCCTGCCCGGGGGAGCTGCCCCCGGGGCGGGCAGTGGGGGTGCCGGCGGGCGCGGCCGGCGGGCGGGAGCAGCCAGCGGGGCCACCCGCCCTGTATGTACAGCTGCACGGGGAGACCAGCCGGCGGCTGGAGGCCCACGAGAAGCCGCTGCAGATCCAGAACGACTACCTCTCCCAACTGGGCTTCCGGGACCTGTGGCGGGTGCAGGAGGAGGGCATGGACTCGGAGACCGGCTGCCTCATCCGCTTCTACGCCGGTGAGCGGGGCTGGGGGGCGACCATGGGGAAGGGGCGGGAGCCGCGCCCACCGCTCCGGCTGTTGGCGCGGCGGGCGCCGGGGTGAGCGGAGGGCGTGCGGGCGGCTGGGCGCTGCTCCTCCGCTGGGGCTGTCCCCTGGTGCGGGGAAGGTGGCCCGGGGCTGTCCCGTCGCGGGGAAGGTGGCCCGGGGCTGTCCCGTCGAGGGGAAGGTGGCCCGGGGCTGTCCCGTCGCGGGGAAGGTGGCCCGGGGCTGTCCCGTCCCGGGGAAGGCGGCCCGCGGCTGTCTCCTCGCCGCGCCGGGGAGGGGCCGTGCCGGGAGGTCCCCGGCGGTGGCGGGAAGCGGTGTCCGAGCCGGCTGCCGGAGAAGGAGCGGTGTCAGCGGCGCTCAGGCTGCTCCAGCGCTGTCCCTGGGGCAGCCTCCCCTTCTTTCAGCGCCTGGTAATGGAGGTCGCGCTTGTGTTGTTTTCCCATTCCCAGCAGCAGCACTGGGCGTTCGAGGTTTAATCAGCCTTAATCTACTACTGCTTTCCCTAGTGACGAGGAATTGCATCGGTGCTGCTGCCGGGCACGGGAAGTCGAAGGCTGTTTGTTCCAAACGTTTGCGGGATGCCGGCAGCTCGCTCACGGTTTAATGGAGCTGCGAGCCCGCCCCATCGCGGAGCCTCCCCGGGAGGGCACGGCCGGCTCTCTCCCACGGGGGAAGCCCCGCGCAGTTCTTGCTCCTGAAATGGGTGACAACAGTTCAGGGCGCGCCTGATGCCTGAACTGAGAGCAGTGCATTCCTGCAAACAAAACTCTGCACTTGGCTTTCCGCGGTGTTGGCATCAGTTTTTCCCTTTAAAGTGGTGGGACCTCACTGAGAGACTGAGGGCAGTACGCGAGAGAAGTAGGGGAGCACAGGTCATGGTCTTTGGAAGCGGGGTGGTCAAAACCTTTATAATGAAAGGGAGAAGCTTTGTAATACAGCTTTGCTGTTACAACGTACAGTACAGAATTTGGAGAGTGTTGGGTGGAAAAGTTAGATCCCACGTTGTAATTATGCAACCTTCTGCAGTTTAAGGGAGGTTTAAAAATACCTTGTGTGTCAGTTGAGTTGGTTTGTGTAAAAGACTTACTGAGATCTTGTAACTTCTCGGCTTTTAACTATCCTGTACATCTCTTCAAAAAGAAGACATTGTTTAATGTCCAAGTATGCATTCAGATACCTTGTAAGTTTTTCTGTGAAATAAATGTGATATTGCCGAGATGAGGTCATGCTAGCAAAGTAGCACATGCTACCCATCCCCTTGCTGGGTTGGCTGAGCAGAATGGTCCTTCAATGAACCGTGAGAATTCAGCGCTTTAGCTTTGAAAAATACAGAGATTCCTTTCTCGAGTGAATTCTGCTGAATGTCAAATGGAGTCGGTAATAGTGGGGTGGGAAGGGGAAGAGTACGCTGCATAAGTGCCCTTCTTTATTCAGAAGAGAATGTGGGAGTGGTGGCAAGTGGTCAATTCAGCTTTTCTTCAGATTCCTCTGATTGTACAATGACCCTGGCATAACGAGTGCAAAAGTAGTATTTGTTAAAGGAATTGACATAAATAGGTTAGATGCATTGTGGTTATTAGAAAGTAGCTTAAAATACTTTTTTTTTTTCCCCTGGATGGTGATTGTGGTCTCTTGTGTTTCTCTGCCTGCTCTTGAGGATGGAAGTCAGCAGGTGATGCTAGGAGTGATGTTGCTTCCTTTATTTCCAGTCCCACCCCACCCCTAAATGGGGATGCACACACGTGTTTTAAATTGGGACAGCTGTGTGCCTCCTTTTCTAACAGGATGCGTTCTAAAGAAAACACAATCAGGAAACAGCGAAGTCTTACACACAGTTAAACCTGTTTGCATGTTGTTTTAATGCATTAAATAATTAATTATGCATGCTAAATGAGGATGTTCCAACTCTGTTTTATTTCAGTGTCTCAACTTGACTGCTAACGTAGCTTGTACATTTTAGACTTCCTTGTACAAAACTACTGGATAGAAGAAAGGGTATTTCTGTGAGCATACATAGGATTAAATTAATGCAAATTTCTTACGCAAGCTCATATGCTAACAAGCATGCCTCTGTACTTCAAAAGTGCAGCGTTTTTTGAAATCCTTATCTCTTTGAGAGGATCTGTGATCAACATCTAAAACACCTGTGATCAGGTGCTTGTAACAGAAAGGTTGCAGCATCTAAGGTACCAGACCAGCCAAAAACAGCTAAGAAAATATTACTGACATGTAATCATACTGATTTTATGTAACTGTCTTGGCAAGTTACCTCTGCTTCCTTATTTTATACACACACAACCAGAAGATGAAAGGGAGGGAAGGAGAGACACTTAAAAAGAATACACACCAAATTACACTGGGAAAGGGAGCAATTTTTTTGGCCCCAAAGTTAAGTGTTTTGCTTAGGAAAAATACCTTCTTAATAATTGATCCTCCAGGATTATACCCTAAGGAAAGCTTTAAAACAGTGATTTCCTGTTTGCCTAGGACTTCGTTGATTTAAGTGGCCTTCCTTGTCCCAATGGATAGAGAACCACTAGCAGCTCTATCCCTGTAATTTCCTGCAGGCTGTCTCAGTAGGATTTGGTGATACTGGTCTTGTACTGATGTGAAATGGCATAAACCTAGGTTGGATTTATTGCATTGCTTCTAAAAAGAAATTCTTTCACCTAATCCCCCTGGAGCGGGGAGAGAAGAGAGCAAAGTGATGACTTTGGGTTTTTTTTTTTTTTTTTTTTTTATTTCTGGAAAAAGACAGTTTTAAGACTGGAAGATGACTGTACTGAAACTTACCATTACAAATTCCACATAAGACAATATAGCAAATAGTTTTAGTGATTGCTGTAGGCTGGTAATTTCTCCTGTTGTGGAATCTGGAAAACAGAGATAAAAAAAGCTAATGCTAGGAGAACTGTGGAGAATCAGATTTTTCTGCTGTGACAAAACAGTTTTCTTAATAAATGGCAGTCCACAAATATTCTGTAAATGAAATATCTGGTCTTTTAAAAACCTTCAAAACCAAGACTGGACACTAAGAAGGTGAAAGTGTTTCCTGTACATTGCCTTGGTTTGTTTCAGAATGTGGTTAGTGCATGTTTATTCTGGTGTCTCCTCTCATTTTCTTCCTTAAAAGAGTGAGTGTGGTTGATTCCGTCAGTGTCTTGACTCTTTAAGCATTAAATGGAAACGTTGCTGCTAAAACAAAATCCCTTACAGCTTTAAGGAGGTGATCCTACTTCCTGTAACATCAATTTTGAGCAAGACTGGACATTAATGATTGGTCAGGCATATCAGTTTTTCTGTTGAAAGCTGTCTTAAAAAATTATAATGTCCTTAAAGTTTGAAATACTTGATCGCTATTTAAAAGGACATGGTTAAATAGCTTTCTGCTGAGATACTGTGTGACTGAGTTATGGAAGTAAGAATCCATAGTGCAATTACAGTCGTGATATTGTCGCTGGGAGACCGATTAGGTCAGACTTCCTAAACTATTCCTAAAACCTCAAGAGTGGCTGTGATCCAGAAGACTTCTTACAAACAAGTTATAGTATTCCTTATTGATTCGTAAAAATAATTGTTGTCCCAGTGGCCTTGACGTCCTGGTAATTTGCATGTAGAAGGAAAAACAGACTAATACAACAATCTCATTTAAAGCTGCAAAACTGCTTCTTTGTTTTAGATCAAAAATAAGCATGGCATTAGATGCAGTGCCGTGTTCTGGAGCTTCTGCATGGCAAGGAGTGTGAGTAATATGATCCTGGTCTTGAAGACTGGTTTAGTACAATGGATGTTTGAGGCTTTTTTTGTTTTAGTGCTGAAAGGTAGGCGATGTTTCTGGTTCTGGCACTTGGCCACCGTTAAATTCTCTGCCCCCTGATGTGACATAGGGCTTCTGCACCTGCCAGCGTCATCAAATATATCACTTTTTCAGTAGGTGAGTGCCTATAGGCAGAATACTAAGAAATGCCAGATGTAATTAAGGGTGTTAATTTTGCATCTGGCTGTCAGATGGTATTTGGGAAGAGATCCTTTTGGCTCGTGTGGCCTTTTAGAAAGCTGTGAAGAAAAATGAATGTGTCTTGGTCTTGACGTACGTTACAAGGGATGTTTTTCTGTCCAGTAAAGAAAAGTGGGGGAAGATATTGTGTCAGGATCAGTTGCAGTGCTCTGAGCGATTGCGTTTGCTTGTCTTCTTTAAAAAAAGTACACCGTATAGTTGGGGTCATACTAAGACTTCCACCTAGATGGATGGAAACACGGTTTTAGATACTTAGTTTAGAAGGTGCCAGAGGGCTGGCAGTGCAGAGCTATGTGGAATGTATTGAATTGTTGGCTGCTTGTTGTGCTACTTGGTGAATAACTCAGCTCAACTATTTAATACATTGATAAACTCGATTTAAGGTGACTAAGTGCTGTTATGGGGGGGAAGCATTCTAGAGACACTCTTTTTATTACTGAGTGTGGGAGAACATCTGTGCCCTAAAGAGCTGCTTTTGGAGCACTTGACGTAGTTCTGACATCTCATACCTTTAACATGAAAGGAATTAATTCACATTAATGTGAATGGATGTCTTTTTGCAGGTGTGATTGGACAGGAGAGGTCTCCATGAACTTGTCTGAAACCAAAAGGAAAAACAACCTCTGCCTAGGGCTGCTATGATCCTGATTTTTTTTCTTTCTAACGTGACTCAGATGAACATTCTTTTACCTTGTAATCACTTATGTGTTGGCATCTCCTGCAGAGAGAAGTAATACCTAAAATTTTCCCCTTTGGGAAACACTCACATTTCGGCTACATAGCAGTTTAAGTCTGGGCTTGGTCCATGTCGGTCCCAAGGTAATGACATTTCTAGTCCTGTTCCAGCCTTTGGCTGGCTCCACCTATTCACGTGCATAGCCATTCGCTTATCTCCTGTTGGAATGGGGTCTTTCTGAGGTAGGCAGCTTTCAGGGGGGCTCTGGGGCTCCTGCGCAGGAGGAGCCCTGCAGATAATGCTGGAATGCTGGTGCAGCCAGCAGCTGAGCTTTGGTATGTGACAGCTGTTAAGTACAATGGTCTTTGCAACTTTTAAATTCTGTTGTACTCCTGGCTAGCATCCATAACTTAAGTATGTGTTAAATACCAACACGGGAGATTTTAGTGTGATGTACATAGCAGTTACTATATATACTGAATATGTAGTACCTAATTTGGTACATCCAGGAGCTGAATTTCTTCACTGCTGTACAGCACAGAACATGGCATTCTTTTTACTTTCTTTTCTCTTAATGTATTTTGATACTGTCCCTCTTGCAATTTTTACCAATTATTCCCCCCTTTTTTTAAACTGTGCAAACACCCTCTTGATGATGGAATTGCTGATACACATAAGAGCCCTTCTTTAATTAAAGCATTAATCTGTTCTATTAGGACACTGACAGACTGCTATGCATCTAAAGCCCTACATAATTCTTGGGAAGGTACTGCTTAATAGTACAAAATAAAAGGATAATTCGAACCAGTGTTAGCAACTGGTGTGTGCTTAACTATCAAAACCTGCTTTGATAGTTAAAAAAAAATCTCTTTACTAAACAATATAAAGAGAGTTGTTATTTAAGTGGTCCTGTAGAAAAGCGGCACGTATAAGATAACATGCCTGAGCAGGCCAATTTGAAAAATATATGCATACAGAATTCCATAGAAGTTTAGAGATGGAAATCCTGTTACTTCTTATACTCAGCTTTCTAATTTGGAGGGAACCTGTGCCTCACATGCTTACAGCTTAATTTCCCTCTGTGTTTAAGGGGAGACCATTTTGAATAACTATTTAAGCTATTAGTATATTAATTTAAGGGGGGGAAAAGAAAAAGAAACTAAAGATTGATCTTCTGTTTGCCTTGGACAGAAGCAAAGATAATTTGACTTAGTCTTCAGTGTTTATTTCACTGCTTGTGGAATGGGGCACAGTGGCATTTTAGTTCAGATCAAAGTGCTCTTGTACTTGTTTTCAGCTTCCCTTGAGTCAGTTTCATTGCTCTATTTTAGAACTTTTGCTCAAATGAGGATTGACACTCTAGGAAGCCGTTTGTCTGGAGTAGTTCTGTAATAGCTATATTCTTTAACCCAGAGAACTGGATGCTGTAGTTGCCTTTGAGGGTATTTTGGTAAAATATTTTGTGTGTATGTATTCAAATGGAGTAGATTTGGATGCTTCAAGTCAATTGCAGCTTGAATGGTGAAACTTTAACCAAGTTAAAAGGGTGGGGTGGGATGTACCAAAATATCTTCAGGTTTGTAAACTTCGCTGTCTTGGCCGTTCCAGCTTAGTTTTTACCTCTCTGAGATGTTTAAGATAAATGCAATGGACCTTCATAAACAACTAAAAAGTTTTAAACTCACAGAAAAATTAATGTGTCTTAACTTTTTCTATATTTGGCTCTAAGACAGGAATTCTGAAACACTTCACAGGATATTTAAGAAACATCACAGGAGGACAATGGTCCTCATTTAAAAAAAAAAACCAAACAATATTTTTCTTATAAAAATCATCTGAAAGATTGGAGTTGTTAAAATTACAACTGCACGGTAGTGTCAGAGTTGAGTATATATTTGAGGTAGTTGAAGTCTATACATTTTATGGCAGAAAGTTTCTGGAAATTTGAGGTTTTTCAGTTTTGTGCTTCATTCCAAAGTGCTATGTTTTATTATTTGTGTAAGTTTTGTCCTTAAATAGCTTTTCTGGACAGTTGAATTACCTGTACTGGCGCCTTTTTTTGTGAGAATAATCTGTACGTTTTTCTCTAGAAAATAACCTGTATCCATTGTAGATTAGTTATTTTTTTTCAATTAGTCTGGCATTTATCCACCATGGTATCTTAACATAGATACCACTTTCTAAAAATAACTCGTGGCAAATTTGAATTGAACATTTTCCCACTGATTCCTGGTACATACTGAAGTCATCTTAGGTATATGAGAATTTTAAACTTAAGTATTGTTATTTATGATGTATTTTATTTAACTCTTAATTTGCTTTTTATCATATGTGTTCTATATGATAAACTGTTAACATTAAGAAAAACCATTACTTGCTGTTTGGAATGCAGCAGCTGTTGTACCATCATGGAGGGATGTACGTGGGTTTTAAATGAATAACAATACTGTGTTTTGCTGAAGTTCCGTTCAGGATTTCAGGTTGGCAAAATGAATGGTAGAACTGGTTTTCTGTGGTGTCTGTGCTGGCTGGCACAAGCACTGTGTTTGTGGTTTTTTTTTTTTTTTTTTTTTTTTTTTTTAAAGAAGGCACTGCCAGTAATTGCCCTTTGGGGTCTTCTCTGTTACTCACCATGGATGTGGTCACCAGGGTCCTCTGTACTCCCTGCCACTGTCACATAAAATCATTTAGTTATGTAAGTGGATAGTCCAAATACTTTATGCCAGTTGCCCCAACCAGGATTCCTTTTGCTTCCCCGGTTAGCTAGCTAGTCAATCCCGACCTTGGGGTCTGATTACTGAGACTTTCTGCTCCCCAGGATATGGTTAAACATGTGAAAGAATGGGAATTAGTACATAATCTCTTGGGGATTTTGTACCCCCCTTCTTGCACCATCCCCCCATTATTTAGGGGGCAAAAATTGTTCTTTGGAGGACATTGCATTTTTAAATGACAACTATAAAATCAGGAAGAAAGACCTCCTGGAGTGAAGTCATTTAATTTCACAACGTAGCATACTCTTATTTGAAGCTTTTTCTGTCAATAGGGAAGTAAAATTTCTTCCAGCTGGCTTTGACTTATTTGGAGGGATGCTGAAAATACTCATTGCTCAACTAACTGTGTGTTCCTCGATTTGACAGCTAAGAATAACTATTTACATATTGATGCAAAATACTGAGTTTCAGGGAATTTTTTCTCCAGTTTTATCTAGTTTAGTTCTTGGTAGAAGGAAAATGAAAATTGTGTAAGTGGGCAAGATTTTTAGAGTTTAACTCAATGTGTTTTTGTGGGCCAGAGGTAAAGTTAGTCCTCTGCAGGGTATTAATTGTTCTTGGTCTTGTGCAGTGTCAACGGGAATCTTCAACTTTACTATGCTCTGGATTGTAGTCATAATTCTCAAAACCCCATAATAGCCACTTGAACCAGTTCTTCTCATCTTCGAGCACTCCAAATGTCATGCCAACTTATTTAAATAAAGACAAAACAATGGGCCTTGGTCCAGGGGGTAATGAGGGGCTGGAATGTCTTTGAAGTTCAGGACCCTGGGCTGTAGGTGCAATTTACATAAACCTCATTATGTAATCTGAATGCAATTTCTCTTCCTGTTTGTTTGATTTATGAAGCTTTGTGTCCAAAGAGAAAAATATAGTAAGACCTGTAATTACGATAAGTAGCAGGCCACTCCTTTTCTGAATGTGTGCTCTGGGGACGAGAGCATGTAGATGCCACATTAAGGGTAGAACAAAACCTGTGATTCAGGCATCTTCAGTTGACTCTTTTCCTTTGAAAAAGCTGCATGCATCTTTAAACAATAACTATGCCTAGTTCAAACTATTATTGGCTCTAATAGAAATGGTACAGAAAAGCTTGGAAGTTCTTACTAGCAACAACTTTGCTTTTATATACACCATGGAGGAGCTCTAAGCAGCTGTCATCAGTTTGAAAGCTGCCTTGAAAGTTGCAAATATCCAAGTGGACAGTGAGTATTCTGATCAGAATGGTGTACAGTGATGTTTTGTTGCTCTCATTAAGAGAATGCCAGATCCTCTCTAACCTTTTTCTTGCATCAGATTGCAAGTAGGAGCACTGTGTTTGTGCTTGTAGAGTCCTACCAGCAGCAAAGCTAACTATGTGTGCAATCTACTTGCTTATTAGATGATTGGTCAGCTGAACCAGTGACTCCTTATCATGAGTTTTTATGATTATTGACTAAAATTCATAGAATTGTTGAGATTGTAAAAGACCTCCAAGGTCATTGAATCCAACTTTTGATTGAACACCTCCATGCCAGCTAAACACTAAGTGCCATGTCCTGTTGTTTCTTGAATGCTTCCAGGGATGCTGACTTCACCACTTTCCTGGGCAGGCTGTACCAATGCCTGACCACCCTTTCAGTGAAGAAATTCTTCCTGATGTCTAACTTGGGTCTTACCTGATACTGCTTGAGGCCATTTCTTCTTGTCTTGTCACTTGTCTGGAAGAAGAGACCACCCCTCACCTGGCTACACCCTCCTTTCAGGCAGTTGTATAGTGATAAGAACCCCTGGAACCTTCTTTTCTTCCAGCCTAAACAACCTGAGCTCTCTCAGCTGCTCCTCATCAGACTTGTGCTC
>PYHW01010392.1:1800434-1817047 GCA_013186435.1 Turdus rufiventris | reverse complement strand
TTTCTCTGGACTTGCTCCAGCACCTCCATGTCCTTCTTGTAGTGAGGGGCCCCGAGCTGGACACAGGATTCAAGGTGCAGCCTCAGCAATCACTGCCCTGCTCCTGCTGGCCACACTCTTGCTGATGCAGGTCAGGATGCCATTGGCCTTTCTGGACACATGGGCATGCACTGGCTCATGTTCAGCTGCTGTCAACCAGCACCCACAGGTCCTTTTCCACTTAGCAGCTTTCCAGCCTGTGCCCACAGCCTGTAGCTCTGCATGGGTTTGTTGTGACTGAAGCGCAGCACTAAGTAAGTGATGGAGGAAGGTATTTTTCCTTGTTCTGTGTGTTACTTAGTGGGACAGACAGACCTCTAGGGGACATCAGTGAGCAATAATTTTATTTATGAAACTTATTAGGTTGTCTCAGCTGAATTACTGTGTGTCACTGTTGACTTTCTACATCTCTGTCTGTTTGCTTTCATGCTATGAAGTTTGTCTGTTGAAATAAAGTAGTTAATGACAAAGTGTTCAGAATGAAGCGGTGGAACACCTGGAAGATGGCTAGCATGTCTAATGAACTGAAGTTAACAGTCTAGGAGCCCTTGGTTTCTTCTGGTAGCAGTATTTTGTGGCCACAAGAACTAAAGTATGATAGCTTGGAGGTTGCAAACAGGATGTGTCTCAAAGAGAAGTTAATCATGTATGTGTGGGAGATGCAATTTAACATTTCAGAAATACCGACCGGAGTTTGTTGAAAGCTGTGCAGTATGTAATTATACAAAATTATTCCTGAGTTGAGGACTTCTAATGTCTTGGTAGAAGCATGGTTGTGTGGATTAAAAGTTGATTATTTAGAAGTAGACCTGAATTTAAATCCTTTCAGAGCAAGCAGTTAACATTTTTGGGTGTCCTTGGGTGTCCTAATAAAAGAAAGGGCTAACTGAAAATATTTGAAATGTCCGAGTTCTGGGAAGTTGATGGGGATGTATCTTTTTCTGTTTTTGTTTTTTGGGGGGTGTGGATGGGTTTGTTTGAATGGCATGAAAAACATGTCTCTTCTCTGTATCAATTAAATTAGAACCTGTAGTCTGTATATTCCCTGTGAATAAACAGAAGATTTATGTGATATATTTCAAAATATCAAATACAGAAAGTGTTTCCATTTAATGACTTCCAGAACAATGGTATCATCTGTATAAGCGTATTCATCCCTGCTAAGATTAGACTATAGTACTGAGAACTGCTTGGTGTGTGTCTCTTTAATCTCCTTAATCAAATGACAACTTTGATTCTTGCTAATACGAGAAGAGTGCATTAAATTATTTTACTTATTTTGCTTTACAGGTTACATATTAAATGTGTCTCTTTATCTTTGTGATGAAAGATCCTAGTTTATTTTGCAACTTGCAGCTTCTTGTAATTGAAACCTAGAATGAAAATATATTGATCAGTATCACTGGATACTGCAGTATACAGAGATTAAGACAGCTTGTAGACTGCAGTAGTGGACTAGGCCTGACAAATAACTGATACTACTTACTTACACTGTAGAAATGGGGAGTGCAGATTTGTCACCTTAGTTGTGAACAGCACTGTCTTGAGTGTGTCAGCAGATTGCAAAGCAGAGATCAACTGTAGATCCTTTCAGCTCAGAACAGGCAGATAGATACTTCTCATCCCTTTTGCCTTATTTTTTTCTTTCTTTTTTCCTACATGTTTTTTTTTTTTTTTGGTAGTGCTTTTATTTTTCTTCCTTTTTTTTTTGTTTTTCCTTTTTAGTCTTTTTTTTTTTCTTCCCCTCCTTTTTTCCCTTTTTCTTCCTCCTCTCCTCCTCCTTTTTCTACTGGAAGTTTTTGGACATTTTTGGCTGCATTTACTGACTCAACCATTTTGTACATTTCGAGTCTTCTCACTGAAGATTTTGAATGGTTTCTTTTCAATATGCATGTATCAGCAGGCCTCTTTGTATATTCTTCATTCTTCTGCGCCTGTATCTGTAAAGCTGTGTATCAAACAGTACCACTGCATTACTTCTGGAGAAGAGCATTTGTTCTAGCATAACTAACACAGGGCTGCAAAAATAAATAAGTAAAATTCTCTCTAGAGAGTCACAGTACATGACTGTAACAAATTCAAATATGTCAACAATGTAGGGTCAGGCAACAGTATAGTCGAGAGATAAAAAGAAAAGAGCTTTAAAGCAGTTTAAGGTGTACTGTACCTTTATATTACAGAAATAAGCATTTGAAAATTTTATAGGGGTTTTTTTGTTAAATTAAAAAATCCTGTGTCACATGTATGTTCTTCATCCAGCAGAGCATCTCTAGCAAATCTAGGGTTTTAAAAGGCAAGGGTTGTGGCTTGGCTTGTCAGAAGAATTTGTAAACTGACTATGAAATAAAGGAAAAAAGGGCTGATTTTGCATAGTAAGAATTATGACTGATGGTAGAAGAGTTCATGATGTTATAGCCTTTGAACCTAGAATTGGATGTGCTGATTCTTTAGCATTAGACTACTTATAAACAGTGGTATTACATGCAGCACATCCTTAAAGCTTCTGCTTTTTAGGAATGTGTACAGCAGACATGGAGGAGATTCAGCATTTGGCACTGCTCTCATATTTGCTGTCACCAGCTGAACTAGGCATGATCGACTAGACAAGTTAAATAAAACATGTAGTTAACAATCATTGTCCTTTCTGAATTGTGAAGGAAAGTGCTACTAGAGAGTTATCGTACAGGTGAAGTCTAGTCTCCTCTTGTAGCCCCCAAAAAGGTAGGATTCCCGGTGGGCAGGTCCCAGGAAGTCAGTATTCAGATTTCTGTCCAGAAGAGGATTGCGTACCAACCATATGAAGTTCAGTGGGGCAAATGCCAGATTCTGCAACTGGAAGGTGGGAACCCTGGAGGCACACACAACCTGGGGAACGAGAGGTTGGAGAGAAGCCTCACAGAAAGAGATCTGGGGATCCTGGTCAATGGCAAGTAGAATATGAGTCAGCAGTGTGCCTTTGCAGCCAGAAGGACTTAACAACATCCTGAGGTGCATCAGGTACAGCACCACCAGCCAGTTGAGTGAGGGGATTGTCCTGCTGTGCTCTGCACTAGTGCAGCCTCACCTTGAATACTGTCAGCAGTCTTGGGCACCACGGTATAAGAAAGATTGGAAAGAGTCCAAAGGAGGGCTACAAAGGTGGTGAAGGATCTAGAGGGGAAACCTTATGAAGGGCAGCTGAGGTCAGCTTGGTTTATTCAGCCTGGAGAAGGGGAGACCTCATTGCAGCCTACAGCTTCCTCCCAAGGAGAAGTTGAGGGGCAGGCACTGATCTCCCTGGTGACAGGCAGAGCGGGGGAATGGCATGAAGCTATGTCAGGGGAGGTTTAGGCTGGATGTTAGGAAACCACCAGAATGTGGCTGGAGACTGAAACAGGCTCCTTAGGGAAGTGGTTATTGCACCAGGCCTGCCGGAGTTCAGGAATTGTTTGAACAATGTTTTCAGACAGATGGTGTGATTCTTGGGACTGGCATGTGCCAGGTCAGGAGCTGGACTTAAGTGATCTTTGTGGGTCCCTTCCAGGTCAGAATGTTCTGTGATTCTATGTGTCCTTGTCTCTGGTGAGCACAAGAACAACTACAATTTTTGTAGAGGTGGACTGGTCTTGCATCTATGTGTTCCTTATTCAGTGAGATTCTTAACCATGTTGCACTTGGAGCTGGGGAATTGCCTTTCCAGATGTGGTATTAGTGCAAGTTTGTTCTGTTGTTGTCTGCATTGGCTGTCCTTAATTAGAGATGGTATTTAACATGCTCTTCAGTAGGTTCTTTGGCCATTGTGCCTTGACACTATGGATTTCTGGTTGCACTGGCATTTTTCTTCATATTATCTTCACATTTTTCACATACAGGTTTTGCTTTAGCTCATCCACTAATTTTCATGTACAGCATGTTCTCAGTTGAAAATCCTTTGTTCTATTCTCTGTAGACATGACTATACTGCTTCGCAGTAAAATACGTAGTTGTCCACAGATGGTTGGAGACTAATGTCTAACTTCGATACCTAACGTAGATGCTGTCCATACCAAAATGAATGCTGTGCCCTAAAGTCTTTTATGCCCACTTTTTCTTTTTATAAACCCACCAACCTTTTTGTAGCAGAGATGTCTGAATAAAATGATGTCTTCATCTGTAGCAGGAAAATACTGCAATACCCTTATTTTCCTAAAAATGTTAGACAAACCTTGTCTTACCATTCATGCATAGACATCCTGTTCTGTCTTTTTGGATTCTCTTCTGCATTTGCTCCTCTACACTGGAGTTACAGTTGTCCTTTCAGCAGCTGATGCTGAGGAGAATACCCCCCTGTGGAACTGTCTGCAGGCAGGTGCACCTGGCAGTTTTGCTGTGGATGCAATATTTGCTTCCCTTTTTGGTAGTGCAAATCGTGATGGTGGCTGGTTGCAGGTTTCATGAGGCCATGCCAGTGTGGCCGCTACCCTGAGCAAATCACTGATTTGATGAGAAGTAGGGCTGTCAGCTTTCTGGCAGGGCACAAGGGTGGGATGCTGCTGTCTCGTGTACCAGTCTGGGTTCCCAAATTGCGGGTGTGGCCAGCTGAACTGTAAAAAGGAGTGCACGGTACTCTGGGTCATTTTGATCTTCCCCTCTGTGTGCTGTTCTTGCCCTCTCCATTTTCTCATGTGTATGTGAGGCCGTTGAGAGATTTGATGATCAACAGAGTCCTCGGTTAGAGGAAGCTGTTCTGACTTTGTTTCCTAATGACATGTAAGGCAAATTGCTGAGTGCATTTGTTCCTTGGTAGTAATAAAGGGGAGGAAGCGCATGATTGGGGAATAAAAGCATTTTTGTATCTTGCTGGTTACTGGTAGTTGTTACTCTCAATAATGTGTGTGCTTTGGTTTTTACTGAAGGCACTTGAAGTGAAAAGAGCGATTGAATGCTGATGTGTGAGTTCATCCAGTTAGGGGTTTAAGGTACAGAGATAAATACAGTTGTAGCTTGCTCACAAGTGTCACGAGTCTCGTGGTGAGTGAAGAGCGAAGGTAAAAACCCCATGTGGTAGAGAAGCACGGCTTGTCTCAGACTAGCTGGTGAGGACTCTTGCCTGCAGGCAGCTCTGCTGGGTCTGGCAGCAGTGTGGTGGTGACATCACCCTGAGGAGAGGGAGAAGGTTAGGCAGAGTCACTGGGGCTGCTTGTTCTGCGCAGGCACTCGGGAAGGGGTTTCTTTCGTATGCTGTCTAATAGATTCAGCCTTTTATTTTATAATATAATTAAATAACTAAGCCTTTGTGAGGCTCCTGAATTCCTTTAATTTAGCGGCAGCACAGAAGCTGAATTCAGAGTATTCATGGGCCTGTACTATCTCCCTGACTACTTGCCAGGTCTATTCATGCTGTTCTGAGTGCAGGAAGTTCTCACATTCATTCAGGGTTGGGGGGTTGGGGATGGAAGGTGTTGTGTGGTTGGCTTTTTTTTTTTGTAAGCAAGAGAAATGGTTATAAGGAAAATTCTTCAGCAATTCCCTGGGACCAATTTACCAACTGTTAATCTGTGAGTAAATAATGGGAACAGTTTATACACTTGGCAGCGCTTGAGAAAGAGCAAAGAATCATGAGAAGTTCACAGTCCACAGCCCCAAGATAGCTGAATCCTTTGGTATGTTCGGATTTGTCTGAACAGGGACAGATTAGTACTTTTTCGCTAGCACGTGTAGTCTTAGATATTCTGAAGTGCTGAGTTTGATGAGGAAAACTTTATGCTGGCATGTGCTAGCTGGCTGCTTACTTTTAACTTGCTCAAATTAAATAATTGTTTCTCTATTTGAGTTTTAAGGCTCTAGCCAATACGTTTTTCATCCATAGGCTCTTACTAATGCTCTCTCAGGGAGGGGATGAGGAAGTGTATTTGCTGCCTGGTGAGAAGAAAGCTGGTAACAGTGGCTTTCCTTTGGTTTGGAGAAGGGGAAGAGAGAGGGGACAAGAAGGTGAGAGAAAACTGAGAAAACAATGACTAAATCAAAGCTAGTAGTCAAAACTACAAAATACTCTGCAAACTTAAGCATTTATTTCACTTCTCGGGAGCTGTCTCACATCTCCGATCTGTGGTATCTAATCTTTATCGCTAGATACCACAGTGATAGACATTACTGACACGTGTTAAGGACATTGGAAAAGGGAAAGTGACATATTGGTGTGGGTTTTCTGCTGCTACAGCTGAGGCATTGAGGAAAGCACACAGCTATCTGGGATGAATATAGCAGGATTTGGGCAAGTTGCCATTTTCACCAAAACAAACAGAATTGGGGCGGTGTAGACTCCACTGCATTTGCTTTTTAACATTTCTCTAGATTGTCTGTTGCAAAATGGAGAGAGAAGTGCTTGACGGAACAGTGCATATACGCAATTTGGTACCTAAATGGCAAGAAAGTCCAAAGATGAGAAATTTTTTATGTAGACAAGGAGGGTTACATGTCTCATGTTTCATCTGGAAACTGAGTTGGAGATGGGGAACCCAAAGTTTGTGTGTCTCTCACACCATGTGGTGAAGTATGAATGTTTATGCTGGGGTATAAAACTTGCAAGCCAGTGAACCCTTAAAAAGTAATGTTTTAAACTTGGATTACCTTAAAGCTAAGTAAACTGAGAAAGTAATGCCAGGTGTCTGGATTGTTCTAGGAAAAACAAGGAAGCAAGGAGTAAAAAATTGTTGCTGGTACATAGCCTCTTCATATGGTTTTTTTTACCCAACTTTAAAACTATGAGTTTTGAATTCTCTTTTCTATTATAAATACTGATGCCAAATATCCATGGCAGCTTTCCTTTTAGAAAAGCTTACCATTTTAAGCTCTGAAAGTACTGTGGCAGCTTTACTTTTTACAGATTGATATTAAAAACCTTCTGCTTGCCTGTATGTATAAAATTTCACATTATGTATAAGGTTTTAATCCCTTCAAAGTTAGAAGGTTACTACTTAAAATTACTTTTTGAACCCAATTTTATAACAAGGCTAAAAAGTGCATCCAAGCACAGATTTGCCTCAAGGTTGGTTTTCTGGTATTTTTTCAACACCTTGTGAAAGACTTCAGCAAAATGAAGATAAATAGCTTCAGCTATTCCACACATTCTTGAGTACTGGAGGAGAGGGAGTGTGTCAGCTGGGGGGAGGTTAACAAGTAAAACTCCTGTTGCCAGGCAGCCCAAGAAGTGCGTTGGCATCACTTGGAAATGAGTGCAAATTATGGGCTGCTGTTGGAGCTGAGTGGACAATGGAGGTAAAAAAAGAGTGTGAAGAGAAACTTGACTGTTTAGAAATAAGCTTATTTCACCTTCCAGAATTCAGGATATTAAAGTTAAGGTAACTATCTTTGAAAGTCTGACAGTACTGTAAGAGGAGAGCTGGGCTACACAGAAAGTGTAGCATGTTCTGGTGAGTTAATGATTGCTGTTACAAAATGGGGTGTTGGAACGTGTAGTTATGCTATTGCTCCTCCTAGCTGGTAGTGTTGTGAGTAGATGAATGCTCAAGAGCTGCCTGTTCTGTTCTAATGCCAAGTCCTTTTGTTTAGCTTCTGGCTTATATAAGCAAATCGAGCACTTGTCACAAGATGCTTTGTGCAAGATACTATCACCTGCAAGTACCAGTTTCCGAAGGATTGTGTTGTTCCTTCTGCCTTTATAATCTAGTATTAGGGACCTATCACACAGGTAAACTAGGAGTCAAAGGCTTATTACTGTGTGGGTGCACTTTACATATGAAAACCATCTTGGCTTTCATTGAAAGTGACCTCTTGTGTCTCCTTCCCGCTGTTAGTGATGTAGGATTTACTCTGTTAAAACATATGCCTTTGTAAGATTAAATTTGTCAGTGTGTGTGTGTTTAGCAGAGTGTTGTAAGATAGTAATTAATGCTGTAGCCATCATGTGAATGGAAAATATTTCTGCAAACATGTATATGTATCTAGATATTTAAGAGGATAAAATTAGGCATTGGAATTTCCCTCTGGTCCTGTTTAACTTAGCCAGCTCTTAGACATTTTATTATGGTGATAATAGTTATCTGTCATTGTTTCACTTTTAGTGTCAACATTGCACTGTCTTTTGCAAGAGCATAACATGCAAACTAGTAGCAAACCTGGGGCAAATCAGGACAGTCAGATGGAGCCTATGTTGTTACGTTCTGTCACCTGGCAAGCTTCTGTCCTGTTTTTCAGTTTCCTTGTGAGTTTAAAAATTGTTGTAGTCACTGTGTGGCTTTCTTGAAAATATCTTAATATTTCTGCTTTAAACCCTAGAAGTTGGAAAGTGCAGGCATGTATTCATTCACAGGTCGTCAGTGTTTGCATTTTATGATGACTGTAAAAGACACTGATTTAGCTGAGACTCATAATTCCTCTAGGATTCTTATGTCCATACAAGATAAAGCTGTATACAGTACTATGTTCTTCTTTTGGCTCACATATTTTTGTGAGGGGAAAAAAAAAACCAACTGTGAAGGCAACTCTAGTGATTATACCATGTTGTCTGCTTCTATTTTTAAAAAATTATGTCTAACTTTTTTTCTTAAGTATTTTGAAATGAAAAAATTGTTTAGGAGGGCTTTGGGCAAGATGGCAAAATCTTTGTAGCACCTGGTCCTTTCCCCTCTGTTTTTCTGATAATGGTGAGAAACATTTTAGCATACACATTTCTTCCATAGTTGTGATCTTAAAACTACAGGGGGAAATGGTGAATTACTCTTTTCCTCTTCCCTTTCATTTTCATAGCACACCCAGAAACCTCTGGATTTTTGTCCTTGTTTTGGGAGTTCTCTCTTAAAAGCTGGATGCTTGCAAGGTAGAGATCTTTCTTCTGTGATATGACTCTAACACTGTGGAAAGTCACAAAGCAACCTTTTGGTTTCTGCAGTGTGCAGTCAGGCACTTTCTTTCGAGGAAGCCTTCCAACAAATTGGCTGGACAGGATGTTGCACTATCATACTGTTATCTAAAGTAGTCAAGCACTCTTCCATTTTAAGTGACTGGACATTCCAGGAGCTGCATTTGGGTTCTGAGTACTAAAACAGATGCTTCATGTGGCCCTTACATTGGAACATATAATAGCTTGCATTAGCAAATTGCTGGGCTAAATAATCCAAAAGTTCAGTAGCCACAAATCCCTTGTTTTCCTGTTAACTTGTAATCCAGTTGCAAGAAATTGTTGGAATACTTTTCCAGACCTAATTTGTTGAGGAATTAAGTTGTTGCTTGAAGGACTCAGCTCTTCCTTTTTTTTTTTTTTCCCCTCCACTTCTCCATGAGGAGGAAAAAAAAAAAGCAGAATTTGAAGATTCTAAATGTAAATTCTAGAAGAAAAAATGGAGGGGCTGGAAGGGGTTTGAAAGGCAGGAATTATTTTTGGTCTTTAATAAAAGATAAAGAAATAAAACATAAAGAAAACAAGTTGTCTTTTAACGTCTTTAGCTTTTAAACTTTTATTTCTGCCTGGCTTCATAACAGGGTAGGTAAACACTACCAATCAAGTGTGTTGCTCTATTTTTTGTACACTTTAAACCTTAATCAGACATTATAATGTGGATTTCAAGCTCAGATGCAGTTATCTAGATGACTGACAGTAAATTTTTGTGATTTTTGGAGGTTTACCTCAGCTTTTTTTTGGCTGTATAAACTTTCTGCTGCAGAAAAAAAAATGCAGTCATAGGCAAGGGTATTGTTGTTGTCGTGGTTTTAGGGGCAGGCAGTGGGGCATGCAGAGAGCAAATACAGAATTTCCCGAGGGGGGAGGCAGTACAGAGTGCTCTGCCAACTCCATTGCCCTATTGCCTGTTAAAATGGCAAGCATTTGTGGAATTAAAAATTCCACATAATTATTAATTAGTGTGGAAGTACGGGTAATCCTTTTTTTTTTAAATAAAGCTGATTGGTTTGCAGCAAGGAAAGCATTCTCGATTGGTGGCTTATAATGTGCTGTCCTGAGCCACTGTTCTTGGAGGCTCTGGGGAGTCAGTCACTGCTTGCACAGCTTCAAGCAGCTCTGACCCTTGAGTGCCAAAGGACTGGTCTGGGCTGAAAGTAAATGAAATCCGTTTTCTTTCAAGGGATTTCTGTACTGAAGAGAGCGCTCTATTACATTTCTTCTAAAAAGCTTCCTGAAGCAGCCACTGTCAGAAGTTCTGGGTTTAGGTGGGGCTTCGTGCTCAACTCTTCTGAATCTGCATTAAAAGAACACCCTGTCTTGTTCTTACTAGACTGCTGGGCATGGTTATGTTGTCTGTGTAGTTTGTGCCTTGAAAGGATAGTTACTGTTTGCAGTATCTTCCAGCCAATAGAAATGAGTGGGGATGGGATAAAACTTTTGGAAGGGGAAATCTTGCTTTGGCTGAATGTGTGGGTGTATTTGTCCATGCTGGCTTGGTTTTTACTGTGGTGCGTTTAACACCTCAGTGCTCTATTAACATAGACTCCTTCCTCCTCCCTGTGGAATAATATGCAGTACATTTTTTCAAGACTGGCTAATTACTATAATGAATTAATTTTGTTTTAATGAGTCTTTTTTTTGTTTGTTTGTTTTTTAATTTCTTACCTTCAGTTGCAGTAAGAAGGCCTTGCTTTGACATCACCCAGAAGCAGTGCCTTTTGAGCTTAGTACAGTTTGCATGGGCCTAATGCTGCTCACCAGGACATGCCACTTTCAGGGTTGCCTTCCATAGGCAAGTTCTTCCATCCTAAGGTCTGTAAGACACTGAAAAGGATGGTTTTGGGGGTCAGATCTGTAGCTTTCAGGAGGCAGTGCTTCTTACCATCTCCTTTTTGCCTTATTGGCACTTGGGAACTCTTCCAGAAAATTCTTAAATGAATTTATCTGTGTCTCTGGGCATCTTTTGCACATCTGATCAAGGAGTAGTGCTGTCTAGCTGTGCACTGTTGTGTGTGGCATTTTGTTCTTAAAAAGGTTGGATGTAATGGTCGGTGCAAAATCAGAAGGTACTGATGTGACATGGTTTTAATAACATCTTAAAAAACTGATTTTTGAAGTATCTAAAATAAGGAGTTTGCCTGTATCTCTAACATTTGTGGAATTCTCACAGACTTCTAACTTAAGCCTTCTTAAAAATAAATGTGCAAATATTTACATGATACCTTTTTCAGTGAGTGTCCTCCCACAACTCTGGCTGCATACCATCCAATCCACCTATTACAGGATATAGTTAGCAATATGTTGAACCTCTGTTGTTATTCTGTGTTAAGTATGATAATAATGTAATTTTAGTACTAATAAGTCAAAAACTTGGAACTCTTGTCTCTTTCACCTTTGTTCATTTTTATGTCTGGATGAAGTAAAAAAGACAAGTTTTGTGCAGTTCAGTGACCAACTGTTGTAGGGATGCAAAGGGTCAAAGCTAGAACACAGTCTGCAGTGTCTTGTTATTTGAAGTTTGAGACCTTTCTGTCAATTAGACTTTTTTTATATAGGAATCATAAAACGTGTATCAAGGCTGCACATCTTAAACTTCCAAAACAAAGGGAACTGCATCAGTATGACAGGTAAAAGAAGCTTGTCTTCCTATTTTTAGGGAACTTACAAGGGGGAAGTTGATCTTCTCTTTCGTTTTCCCTATCCAGTGCTGGGCTGTCAGCTTGCAGAGATTTGCTAATTGTGTAATTGATGTTTTGAATTATGTTTAACTCTGCAGAAAGCTTTCTTGCTATTGGATATTTTGTGATGCATTACAGCTAAAGAAAACATTTTCAAAACTTAAAAATTACTAGTAAAAATTGTCCACCAGTCATGTGGAAAAATTTGAAATCAAGAAGACTGCACTTTTGAACACAAAAATTGAAGGTTAAGCCTGGATGCCCTAACTTGCATAACTTTTAAAGACTTAAGCTCCGGGCATAAACAAAACAATCCGTCCAAAGTAGCACTTGGTGCAGATTAGAGAATTGCTTGAGGGCAACTTGCACAGTAGTGGTAGTATCATGTTGACATGTCACTGGTATCCCCTGAATCCAGAGGTCAGTAGGAAGGATTCAAAAGTAGGAGAAATTAGTGGCACAACACCATGAAAATGGGGTGATATTAAGAAGTTGATTAAAACTAAGCGCTTTGCAGTGGTACTTGTTTTTTTTTCTCCATACAATTTCTCCCTTGTGCAGGTGGCCAAAACGTTTGGAGGGAAATCCTTTTGCTTTGTGGAGTGTGTTCATTTTTCCTGGGACACCCTTAGAGAAAAAAGGTTCTGTGGCCTGCCTGGCTGACAAACCAAACAGAGCACCAGATAGAAAACTGCAGTGGGAAGAAGTAAGGTCTTTTGGAGTTTCGTATTTCTTCTAGGTGTCTGGGTGGTATTTGTGGCATGAGGACATTTGGGGGAGGGATTAAAAAGAGCCTTATTTTGGGCAGTACTGTCATGCTGAGGTTTGTCTAAACTTCATCAGGTTGTGTAAGCTGACTGGTTACTGAGTAAGCTGTCCAGTTACTAACTAGTGTTGCTGTATGGAATAGCTGTGTAACCTCTTTTACAGCAGTTCTGATGACATGGATGTGAAATGCTTACACAGAGTTGACTTCCAGAGTAGAACATGTTGACTGTAAAGTATAGATTTTAAAGCACAAATTAAAAATGGGTGGTTGTTCTAGTAATCAGATGCGCTTGCTTATATTTAAGACAGATGTATTATGAGAGATTCAAGAAGGTCTTTTCTCTGTCTGCGTTGTAGTGGTACTTACACAAGCAGTGCTGGGTGTGTTCTCCCAGAATCATGGCTAGAGAACAGCCTACTTGGCTAACAGGGTAGCTTGGGCAGCTGTTTTTTAATAGGAGGATTGTGTGTTCAGACACTGTTTTGGAAGAAGCTGTGTGTATTTGAATTTCTGGAAGAATGCTTTATTGCCTTCCTTGAAATTCACCTTCAGACTACAGCCAAAATGAATTGGTGGCTGTAACCTGTTCTTATGCTAAGATTCTAATGCTAAGAGAGAAACATGTTTAAGCATAAAGATGAATTGGGGGAAGGGGAAAGAAAAAGGGGTGTATGTGTTGCCTTGTCCCTTTTTCCTCACTGGTCTCCATGATGCACTCTATTTCTAAAAGGAAGTGCTCTCCTAAGGTTATATTAAGGTGTTTATGTATAATGGGGAAAGAAACGTGTTATATTGATGCCCTCAAAAGTACGGCATATACTGAAGTTCTATGTTCTTCTCCTTGAATGTGAGTGCCTATCCTAGAAAAGGACTGCTTCAAGTAATTGAGAATGGAATTTACAAAGTTGGTGTTGAGGTGACTTTAGATGCTAGCAAAATGAAGTTTGGGAGGATTTGATCTACGCCTACATGCTTGGGGTTGAACAGTCCAAAACTCAGTGCTTTCATCCTATCTAACACAAGGTTGTTTCAGCCATCTCTGAACTGAGATCTGAAATGTAAGGAAAATAAATGTGATTTGACTCTGAGATAGACATATCCCTAAAAAATGCTAATTTACAAAGTTTCTCAACTACTTCTTGTAATGAGTTTTTCAGAATTTGCCTTGCAGTCAAATGAGCTGTGCGGGGAGAAAAGGAGACATTAATTTGTGCATATTATACTCTTTCCTAGATGCTTAACATTGCTCCTCAGTGCTGCACCACTTCTTAGCAGTTAAGATCTTTCTTATTTAAAACCATGGTTTTGAAGTTTTTTCTCCTAGAGAAGAAATGAATGTGACGTTTTTCTGCTGTCAGTGGGATGAGTTCTACCCCATTAAATATAGCTTCAGAGGTGTCTGCCAGGGTGTTCCTCCTACAGCCTTCTTGAATAAGCCAGAGTCTGCTTTCATGTACTTGAGTACCTACCCTGCTGCTCTGCTTCCTCACTCCCATCAGTATCTTGAGCTCGTGTCTCATGGTCACCACAAGCGCAGTTGCTTTTGACTGCTGTAAGCCCAGACAGCTGCTTTTACAGATCAAGCTGTAAAGTACAGGAGAATGTGTATTAAAACTTCCCTGAAGTGACTGAACCTGGAAAGTCAGATTTTATATCTGAGTTTTGTGGGTGTTTCTGATATCCCTGCTGGAAGAAACAGCTCTGAAAGAATTTAAATATCAGATTTGCTTGCAGATTTGCTCTCTTTAACGTATAGCTACTGTCATAGATCTACCACCTCCATCTAAACAGCACTTCTGCTGTTTCTTTTTGCCATAATTACAGGAAGTAATTGGTGACTAATTTCGTGTTTTACTTACTCTTCTCTACCTTGTCCCTCAGTGTAGTTTTTGTTTCTTGTACAGTATCTAAGGCCATTGAAATGTACTGGAACAGTTCTGGGAGGGAAGATTGTGTGACTTCCTGAAATGTGGTAATGGAGGGTGAAAATGTGTAACACCTGCCACTGTATCTAAGAATGGGTAAAATAATGTGTGTGTATATCTGTATCTGTGGAGGAGCAAAAATACAGGTGTAAAACTGCAATGTTAAAATCGGGTAACTTTGGTTGCCTTACTAATGCTTAGGTCTCTGACCTTTTTAAGTCACCCAGGAATACATAATTCTTCTGTTGCTGCAGAGATAGCCTTTTATGATAAGTAAGTTATGTAGATAATGGGGAGCTTGAAATACTTGGGATGTTAGACTTCAGGGAGGGTATCTAGAGTCCTCTTCTGTAGGAAAAGAGGGAAAAGGTTCAGTTTCATAAATACTACTATAGGTATTAATAAGACTTTATGTGGTTTCTGGATTTTGTTTTATTCCATGGTTTCTCTAATTTGGTATATCTTTTTTAGCTAGGTATCTTCTGTCTGTGGAGGAGAGTGGCAGGTGTCTCACAGTAAACCTGTCTCTAATGAGACTCTTGAATTTTTCTTCAAAGGTCCAATAAAGTGAAATGTATTTTACTGGGGTTTTTTTCTGCTGAACTCTCTTGGAGCTTAAAATGTTATCCTTTGTTAACCATTTGAGGAGCAGGTGTGTCTTTGAGGTTATGGGCTCAGGAGGAGACTCATAAATGTTTCCAACTGGGTTCTAAAATTCTGTTACGTTCATGAAACATTGTTTTAAGTGGGATGAAACTGATTTGTGGGTGAGTGATGACTTTGGCCATCTAAAGGGATGAGTCCACTCATGGGATTGCATGAAAAACTCAAGAGTTGGAAAGAGGTAAATTGTTCTAATCAAAGGTGGCATAGGAGGTGAAGGCACTCAAGCAAAAGTCAATGAGTATGGTACTTGGGTTTTTGAAGATAGACTTATTTCTCACAGGTGAGCTGTGTCTGTATGAATGTTGGTTGAATATAGTGCAGGAAGAATTGGAGGCAGAATTAGACCAGGGTGTTGAGGCTTTTCCAAGAGTAGAAAGAATAGAATTTGCATGAGCTGGGGGGAAATGGGGGGCTGGATTAAATGGATCTAGTTCAGAAATGTTGTTAGAGTTCTAAGAACTTGTCAGTAGTGTTTGTATGTGTAAAGGCTATCTAATAAGAAACAATAAGCTCATAATTTAGGTTGTGAAAGCTGCATGTTAGTGAGAAAAATATCTTTCCAGGTTTCTAATGTTTGTATTGCTGAACTGGAATTAGGTCTCTTGTGAATTAGAAGTTAAGATTCATTAGCAACTCTGCATGGAAAGAGTTTTCCATATATTCTCTTGTCCAAATGAGTACATTTGTGTGCAAAATTGCTTTCAAGCTGTTTTAAGCAAAACTTTCTCTGTCAGTGGATTAATTTCTCGATATTTTTAGAATATGGTATTTTGCCTTTAAAAGATATTAACTGTTTCAGAGTTGAAGAATGAGGATCCCAAGGAGATTTGAAGTAACTTTGTGGAACATTGGCAAACCTTGTAAAAACTGCTTTTGCAGCAATAATTTGATCTGCAAGGCTCATTCTCCAGCTCATGGCTGTTGTAGGTCCTCTCCTATTCTGCAGCTGTTTTATTGAAGTAAGGGAGTTGAGATACGTGTGCTGTGAGTCATTTGTATTAAAGTCCACTACACCTTATCTGTCGCAGCTTCTCATGTAGACTTCTTTTTCTTCATTTTTACTGCTTAAAAATATAAAAATGGGAGATGGTGTTTAATAGCAGAATCTTCAGCTGTATGATCTAGAAAAGTAACTTTACATTCTTAGAGAAAGCACTACATATTATATGATTTCTCTAGATGACCCTGTCCATGTAGCTTTTAATACATAAGATGAGTAGGGAAGTGCCTTTTATTTTGGTTTTCAATTATGTGAATAATAGCCTTGTCAGAAATGGAGGCTAAATCCATGTGGATTGGGATTTACTTCTAAGTAGTTACTCTTCGTTTTATCTTAAAAATGTTGTGCATATTCTTTAAAACAGCTTACACAACTTCTATTAAGAGGTTCTGTAATCTTTATAAGGAGATGTTTAAGATTTGTTTTACCTTGGATAGCATCAGTAAGCACACTGTTTTCTGTAAGTTTCGGTAAATACATCTTGGATAAACCAGTTGTGGTTTTATTAGTTTGCAGAATTGAGTATGCAGAACTGTGATAGAAATGACACCGGCTTTGTTTGATAGTTTTAAGAGTACAGTAGTTTCACGAATATAAGCCGCACGGACTATAAGCCGCATCTCTGGGTATTGGCAAACATTTCGTTTTTTGTCCTTAA
>PYHW01010392.1:1770901-1799265 GCA_013186435.1 Turdus rufiventris | reverse complement strand
TAAAATGGTGCAGCTTATATTCGTGAAATTACTGTAATTATATTTGATCTAATTACAGGTGAATTCCGTCTTTATGAAAAAACTCAAACTGTATCCAACACTTTAGTATGCACAGGCTGAAGTTCTTGTGTGCCTGCTTTTTCTAGCTAAAAAGTTGTCAAAAAATATGACTACCTGTATCCGTTCGCACTACATGAAGCTTAATCCATATCTGTGGTATGGTGCCAGAAGACCAATTCTAAGATTGGTGCTCACTGACTTCTGTGACTAAACAAAAACCAATTTTAATTGTGATGTATAACTGAGTGCAGAACTCTGGTTTGGCGTTTTATTTTCTGAGTAAGGCAACCTGTCTTTTCTATTTGAAGAAGTACAGAAGGACTGGCGCCTTATCAATGCCCTATTGCAGTGGTTTTGTTCAATTTGTATCTGTATTCCAAAGTAATGAGCCAATATTACAGCAAACCTCTAAAATACTGTAAATCCATTGGTCATATGGAATTAATACTTTTCTTTATATATGTGATTGAAATCTTCCTTTTCAATGTGACTCTAATGTCTGAGATAATGATTGTTCCTTGCTAATTTCCTTAATGCCTTAGCAAAAGCTTAGATGGACAAGTTTATCTGATGTTGCTCTTAACTTATATTACTCGCATCAGAAACTTAGTGTAAACATAAAAATAGGGAGTCTCAACTGCCAGACCCTGCTGGATTAAAGCTGAGGAGTTTTCAGGAAGAGCAGAAATTGAAGTGGTGTTATTTATTTAAACAAGAAGAATAAACAGTATTTTGAAGGTGCCATTGCACAATTTTTTAAGTTCTTGAGAGAATGCTTAAGCTTTTCCGTTTAGTGATGAACATAATTGATTCACCTTCTCATTGCACAAAACATAACTCAGTTACGGTAGGAGCAAACATTGTCTCCAGAGATGCAAGCTTGAGTGGATATGTGAGATCCTGGCCTCCATCCAGCAAATGATGCCATTACTTCTCTTTCTTCTGGTGCTTAAAATCTCATACCAGAGTCCCTTTGTAGGAATTAATGCAAACAGAGCAGAGGGTGAAGTTGCCCATTCAGTTTTAGATACCTTAATAAGGCATTGCTGTCCATTTAAAATGCAAGATGGAAATTTGTTTTTATTTGTGCTCTTTCAGGATGCTTGCTTACTTCTGTTGGTTAAGCAGAGAGTTAAGGGTATTTTTTTTTTTTGTAGTGGCTTTTTTGTGTTTGGTTTTTATTTTGTTTTTCGGTATGAACTCTGTTTTGGGACCTTTTTTCCTAAATTATTCATGGTCTAAATGTATTTGACATATTTACCAGAATGGGTTTGTTGCAAGAATGTAATGCAGTAATGAACGTGATAATCTCTCATCTTAGCACTTCAGCTGCAGTTCTGTGAGGGTTTTGTTTGGGTGTTTCCTTGTTAATTCCTAAAAGGAACCAGGTTTGAGATTCTTGACTTGGGAATACAAGTGTTGAAGCTTATTTCAGAAAGACTTGCGGATCTTTTAAGCAGAGCACTTATGGTCCTTTTCCACAGTACTTCTGTTGTGGCTCTTAGTCTATTTTATCTCCTGAAACTAGCATGATGGCAGAAGCATGACATGAATCAAACACAGGCTGCAACAGACATTTGGGGTTTTCTTTAATCAAAAATGCAAAGCAGAGATCATGGTATAACTTAGGTCAGAAGGGATCTCTGGGTTTCAGCTGATGTCACTTCCAACTCAGAGTATGTCAATGGTTACATTAGCTTATTCAAGGTTTTACTTGGTGAAGTTTGGAACTATTTCCATGGAAGTGGGGCAGTCTGCAGTTGAGCTTCATACCACTGATTACAAGCCTTGAACCTGGTGTTACTGTCCTCTTAGCTCATATCACTAAATGAGGATGCTACAGGAAACCAAGCAAAAGATGTTGCAAAAATGGCAGTGAGAAATATCCACTGCTTTTTCTTTGCCTGTACATGTGCCTTCTTGTGTCCCTTTAATACAGTCAGGTTGGTTGAGTGCAGTTCAAGCTCATCCCAGTCACATCCTTGTTTTTCAGGTGCCCAGAAATGGTATCCGGGAGGACTGGCTCTGTTGTGACTTTGCACTGACAGACCCCAGATTTTGTTTCTTACAGAGGAACATGCTGTGTGGCACCCAAAGAGGATGGTGGGGCTAAAGGTCTCCAGACCTCTGCTGCAGCCACTGTCTGTGATCTTAATCAGTGTGATTGCAAGTGAACTTGGGACTGGCTATTGCAGTTTATGCTGCTGGCACCTGTAACTTCTGTACTTTCTAGCCTACAGATCTGAGCATTATTTCATGTGTGGTTCCTTACTCAAACATTTTTTAGGCTCAGTTTTTTTTTTTTTCTGAGAAATTACTTCAGAGCAGCAGCAGTCTTGTCTTGAGCATCTTGTTTTAGTGTTGTTTTGATTCACTGAGGAGATGAACCTTGTATGGGTTTAGTAGGGAGCCATAGTTCTCTGGTGAAACTTCAGGAGCTGAATTTTATTGTTAAGTGCAGAAGTAGTTTGTTTTATTGCAGGTCCAAAACAGAGTGCACTTGATTAAAGATCTTGTGTATCTATATACTGCTGCAAATGCTAGCTTTCTTATTAGAAATACAAAATGGAAATTGTACCTGTTTTTAGGAGGTTTTAGTAAGAACTGTAGCTGCAGGTCATTTGGCTCTAAGTGTGTTTCTTCATAGGGAGAGCCAAAATACAGACAATTGTCTCCTGAAGCTATGAGTGTTCTCTGGCAGGAAGTTGCTAAGCAAGGGAGTTCTTAGATCTTGGAATTTTTGGTTGAAGGAAAAGTTTGGGGAAGTCTGGCTTCTACTTAAAAATATGTTTTTAGTGTTAAAATTAAATAATTATCTGTTATTGGTGCAATTGTTATGGTCATCTATTGTAAAGTATAAGCACTGGAAAGGGAAATAGAATTGCTATTTCTGTGCCTGAGCTGAAACTTTTGAGATGAAGAAATTAGCCTTGACTAAGGGGGTGCTGTGATTATTCAGGATTTGTAAGCTTGCTTAAACTTGTGTTTGTATTTCTGGCAGTTTGGAAAAATTAGTTTGCCTTTGTGAATGCACTTCTGGCTTCAGGGGTCAAACTTTCGAAACTGAGCATGAGTAACTTGAACAGTGCTTGTTTAGTCTATTTGTGCCGCTATGGTTGAGATTGTAATTACATGTTCAATCCAGTGTGCCCTTCTGGAAAAGTATGTGTTGCTGTTCTGCACGAGTCCAAACAAGTATTTGTATTCAGCTAATTGCATTCCTTCAGCCTATGTGCAGTCTTTAAGAATTAGATACTTAAATATACTTACCACAGTAAATTAAGTAGCACAGTTAGTCTCCTCATTTGGAACAGAATATATTTAGAAATAATGTTTATAAATGTTTTACGCATGTTTCTGTAATAGAGGAAAGTGTGAAGAATGTACTGATGTTATTTGAATTTCTCTCTTTCTTTCTCTTGGTGGGAGGTTACTCAGGGATATACTAGAGTAGCTTTGGAAATCCTGTTATTTCTGTTATTCTCTGAAGATGGGACAGAAATCTTCCAAGTGTGGGATAAATGCTGCTTTTATTTCCCATATATCAGTGTTGTCCTACTCTCCTCTGCAGAAGTTAAGGGCATGCAAGTAAGGAAGGAACTGGGAGCTCTCACCAATCTAACTGTGGCTTTTCAGTCTTTTTCTTAATGTAAACAAGGTACCTCTTAAAATGCTACATGTTGTTTTAGAAGATGGAGCCTGATTTTTGTAAAACCTGCCAGGCAGCGTGGGATAACAGTTTTTTCTGTCCTTATGTGGGTAAATTTGGTAGTGGTTATAAAATAAAGCGGACGTTGAGGCAGGATTTGTTGGAGTGTGTTAAAGTTTCTGATTTATTAAAGTCTAAATCAGCACTGCTGTGGGATGTATGGGGAGGAAAGGAATCTGGACTTCTCACCCAGGTAAGATGTGGAAAATTAATAGCTTGTGCTTCTTAAAATTTGAGATTGAGCTTCTATGTGGAGAAACTTGAGACCCTCCCCCCATCCAGAAAAATATAAATGCAGGCATAAACAGGTGAATTCTGTTGGTTGTGGACTTTGTGAGTTCATAGCATTGTTTCTGATATTAAACACATATGGGTGGTCTTCCTTTTCACAAAAACTGTGCCTCTGCTGTGTAAGATGCAACTTTCTTTATTGGCAGTAGACTATAATGATTTAAGTATTTTACTGCTTTTTATTTTCTGATCAGCTTCACCAAATACTTCTTAGATGAAGCTTGGATAAATGTATGCTCAGTTAATAGATTACTGGGTGGTTAAGTTATGGGCTGTGATCCAAGTATTTGTCTGGGTTCTTGCTTGGATTTTCACCTGTAATTTCTTACAGTTAGTACTTGCGAGTTCTCTCTTAAGCATTTTTTGTACTGTCTGTTCTGTGTGTGATAGGCTTAGATAAATGCTAAATTGTAGTGCTGATGGTAACAAACAGCTATTGTACTCTTCTCTCCAGAATGAATGTCTGCTATGTTCTGTAATTACTCTGGGGTAAAAGAGGACACTTGAGTTCTTAAAGTAAGCTATTTTCTGCTGCTTTCCTGGGTAGCAGTCATCTAGGCTGTAGAGAGTGCTTGTGCTGTCACTTCATGCAGAAGAGTGTGATACTGGTTTATTCCAGTCTTCCCTTCCCACTTTGTCTAGCAGAGTCCTTCAAGTAATGGGAGCTCATGCAAGTTTGTTTTATTATTGGTTTTGAGAAGGTGTTGGAGGTGAAAAATGGTGTGTAACATGGCCAATAAGAAAGCTATATTTTAGCTCCTTCTATGTCTGGGACTGACTGAATATGTATTTGTCTGAATGATTCTGTCCTTGTGTCCCTGATGTGTGGTTTCATGCGAAAAAGTGCTATATTGGAACAGTCAAGCATCCAGACTTCAGGCTCCCAATCATCAGTGGATGTTGCTAGTCATTTTTTTGCTCAGTAACTGGGCAACACCATGATGGATCTGTCTTCCCAGAAACAGTTGGGATGTTCAGTCCATACATTCCTTTGGTACCTTAAATCTTGGCCATTCATTTGTGTAGTACTTGGAGCTGCAAGATAGTGTGTGGTGTGGGGAAAGGGGAGAATGGTTCTTGAGGGCATTTGCAACAGCAATATAAGAGGTGGGATTTTGGGTTTCTCTGCTTTGCTCCTGTAGTTTTCTTCCTGAGCTGTTACTCTGTGCAAGAGTTAATGGCGTCCATATGGTAGGATGGATGTCCTACACAGACCAAATTAATATTTCATCACACCTCCCAAAAGATAATGTGTTGTCTACTAAGCAGGTTTTTACAGCAAGCAGCTCAGCTTCCTGAAAATATCACAGCTTCCAAGTATCTGTCTCTTTGAAGGAGAGAGGGCTTGGGCTTCAGATTGAAGCAGAGGAAGTGGTGTAGTTTAGTTTTTGCTCACTAATCTGGGTGGTCAAAGAGAAGCAGTAGATCTGATTCTGTAATGATGTTTAGTTACTGGGGTCATCTAATTCTACTTTTTAGGATTTTGATGGTAGTTCTTTGCAGGCTTTGGCAACCTAGCAGCTAACTTAGAGGTAAAGGAGATGCCTTGTGATGAAGTGCCGAATGGGAATTTTTATTAGTTTGCTTGGTTGTTAGGAGGTGTGAGGTTTTTTGATTTTGTTTGGTTTTTTTCTCCCCATCCTGGAGTGTTCCTGGAGGTAACATCTTCCCTGTCAGACTGCTTTGTGACAGGGTGAGAACACTAAGAGTGCACTCCCTGGCTGTGGTCCCTAATTGCAGTAGCACTGAAATGCTGATTAGTTATCCGGAGAAATTACTGACCATTGTGTTGGAAATCCTGATCCTTGAGAAATGGATGTGGTTTTAGCAAAGAAGGATTAAAAAGAACTTTTGGTGTTCATTGGTGTATTTTCTTCTGCCTTCCTTCTCCAAGAGGGGAAATACGAGATTTGACAGGAACAGTGGTTGATTTTTTTATACGTGGGTCCCTGCTTTTTCCAGACATCCAAGTGCAGGGAAGCATCATTACTCTCATGAGGGTGTTGGCAGGAACAGACAGTGTAGAGTGTTCTCCCTGCCACTGAGCCCTGTGAAAGAGCTGTGGTGGAGGTGTTGGTGACAGTGCTGGACAAGGTCTATTCCCTTTTCACGGGCTGGCACTGTGGAGTTTGAAGTCCCTCTTGAGAGGAGGCTTGGGTATTATATTAGGGCAGTTCTGATGCCTCCTGTAGAAACTGTGCTACACAGCTTTTTGTGATCAGTGTTAGAGGCGGCTGCAGTGTCATAGTGGTGTGTAAGAGCTGCAGTTGCTGTTTCTGAAGATGCTTCTGCCTTTGTTTTAAGTAGTCAAAGGCTGACTCTCTCTTTTAAGGTGTATGATTCATACCTACTTTTTTCTGGTTTGATTGATTTCGTCCTCTGAGTTAAAAAAAGAAATGGAGAAGGCTTTTTAATAAAACACAGACCGTGATGTCTGGATTTACATCCTTTGCAGCAAATATCTAAGGTGGCAAAGAAAGAAAGTGGAGGTCTTCAAAGCAATTAAAGGAATAAAATTTTTCCATTTTATGGCTTTTACAGTGTAGTCAAAACTGGTAGTGATCCTGCACTTGCTTTGTCAGACAACTTTCCTCTTTAGGAGATAGCAATGCCATTTACTGGTAAGATGGCCAAACTGTATGGACTTATATTTTCCCTACAGAGTATCTACTTTATTCTGGATAATTTTTAGAAAACCTCAAGAAAAATATATGAACTACTTTCAGGAAAGATTAAAGCAATTAAATTGTCTTCCTGTGGAAGAGGTAGGGCTGTATGTGTTTTTAGTGAGGGGAGGAGTGTTAACAGCTTTAGCACTTTGGTATTCTGGTGAAATAAAAATCTGTGAGACAGTATGTATTTTACTCTTCAAGTGAAAATATCAAACTTCTGTATCACTTTTCAAGCAACTGAAAATCTTACTGTATATGTAATTGGTGGAAATGTAGTTTGGAAACTGTATTCTTGGAAGATAGCAACTGTGTCAAACATTGAGTTCCTGGGCCCCTGAGATGCAATGAGGACTTAAACTGCATATAGGATACAAAACAGGCTATTTTTATATAGGATGCCAGTGAAAACAAGGATATACTTTTCCTTTATTAATTTTTTAGCTTTTCAGAGGCAATATTGGAGGTTGCAAGTCTGACTTGATGGCAAAGGAGAATGAGAAGCTATCTTGGTATTGCCCCTAAATTTGACACTTTTTAGATATTTAGATATGTGACTATGTTCCATTGTTGGACTGTTTGGTAGATCATAGGTCTTCATTTCTCAAATGTGTATGTCCTATTCCTATTTTTCCATCTTCTCTTGAGTGTTCAGTTAAGGCTTTGAGCTATAACCAGCTTCCTTGGATGACATGTCTCCAGTGCTGTGTTTTGCCCATATTGGAGTCTAATTAACTTTCATGCATGTTTTAGGTTTAGGAAATGACTTATGCTTCATAAAGATTTCAGGTGCCAGTGATAAACTCTTTTTGCATGCTCCAGCTGTTGGACTTTCTATAGACTAAGGGATATTTCATCCTAAAACAAGAGGAGGAATTGCTGCATGATTTCTGGCTGAATATTTAATGCAGTCTTACAAAATAAGTGAGGTTGATGCGTGTTTATTGTGGAAGAGGGTCTTTTGGTATATATATATATATTGAAGACAGGAATTGAAGTCCAGTTTCCTTTAGTGCAGAAAAAGAAAGTCACTCACAGGCTTCACATGAATGCTTTTTTTTGAACGAGATTTTTTTTTCTAAGTAGGCTGTTTCAGGCTATTCTTGGATTTTTATTGCTTCTGGTGTTTCAAATTGAGACCTTTAATTGGTAGCTAAAGAATCTGTTGTATAGATTTCTAGACTGTGAAAGGGTTTGAGATTTGCAAGAAGACGAATTGTCTTGCTGTCTCAAATCTTTCAGGTAAATTGAAGAATTCAGGCATAGAGCAGTCGATTCCAGCCCTCTATAAGACAGGAGTGCCGTACATACATGGGGTTTTTTTTGTGTTGTGTATAGTGTAGTACTCAGCAGAACTTCTAGAAGTAATTTTCTTTGTACACAAACCTGGAAAAGTAATAATGTCTTAACCAGGGTGAGAGTGGATTACACTTCAGAATGTAACTGTATTCTCTCTGAGACACAAAATGAATAGATTGTATGGTTCTGGCCTTGTTAAATAATTGTATGGCTTCTCTCCTCATATAGCTGCTTAAATTAAAAAATAGGATAGGATTTCTTTGAGAAATTAAGTAATGAAATAATGAAAAAGAGAAGGAATGCAGGGAAAAATTGCTCCTTTCAGCTTCTCTGCAGCTCTTCAGTGAGAAAGAATGTCCCTGGGAATTCTTACTAGTGTGTGCTCTTGCTAAGTTAGCAGTCAAAGAATAATGGGGAATTCTTGTAATTGGTACCTTTTCTATTTAGGCATACAAAGACTGGTGACAGGTTTTTAAATTTAATTGCAAACCCACGTCTGAATGTTCTTAGAGAGCTCTTTAGTACCACAAGCTGCTGGAATACTGGTTTCTCTTGTAAAGATGAAGTTTTGCCAACAATGACGTCTTGACTGCTATGCAGAGTCCTTAAGATTGTGTTTTATGAGAAGGGTGAGAGTAACTTGGATGGGTCTCAGTAAAATCTTTAGCAGGGAGTGGAGAAAAATCTGAGAGAATGCCTCCTAGTTTGCTCCCTGTTGTTAGATTTAAGATCAGTTTTCCTTCCATACCAAATAGTTGCTTCAGCTTTTGTTATGACACAATATGAAGAGCAGCTTTTGCTGAACGTGCCAATATTGGTTAAATTTTTAAGCTGCTTCTTAGTTCATTTTCTGTTGCTTACTGGGGAGACTGCTGATACTGAGAAGCAAAAAACTTCAGTGGGATTGGAAAAAACTTCTAGGATTGGAAAGTTAAAAGAAGTTTTTCCAGGCCTGAAAATGTTGGATCTCAGGAATATCAATTATATATCTTCTTCTTTCACTTTGCAATTATATTTCACTTACAGAAGAGATGATGAAAATATGTTAGAACTTGCTTGTTGCTCTAGTCAAGCTATGCTTTTTCCAAAAAAATATGTTAATTAATATGTTTTAATTCCTGAAACTTTGAACTACTTCAGTAAGGCAGAGAAGCATTGTGGAGCTAGAAGATTATGGTCACTAGTCCTCTTCCAGTTGTACATGGAATTTTTTCAGATATGTCTAAATATGATTTCTTCTCATTCAAGCCATAGAATTCATACATAAGCTTTGTGCAGGTGAGATTCTCTTTCCTCATTTGGGATTTGTTTTTCTGACGTGCCTCTTCATTCTGTGTTCAGCTCAGCCACCTTTTGCTGAAACTGATTGTTACGTTTTGCCAAAGAATAGCTCAAAGGAGATGACAAGAGGCGAGAGAGACCTTTTCTTGCTTTGAATTATTCAGTAGTGGGCCTCTAGTTGACATTTCTAATATTAAGCTTTAATAGAGGCTTCTGTCCCCTGGTAGTCTGTCTGGATTGCTTGATTAGTAGTATTTTTTTTTTTTCTTTCATGGATGTCATGAAATCAGTAGGAAACCCTGTGCATCCTTCTATGAAAGGCTTTAGTCTGAATATCACCTACTTGCTGTCAAAGGTAAGATAGCACACAGATTTTTGTCAAATTGACCACTAGTACGTGGCAGGTGCACTTTGAATGGACACCAGCCTTTTAAGGGGACAGTATGAAATAACTGCTATTGGTATTGATTGACCAGAGTCTTCTCTTCATTGACCCACACCCCTCCTAGGACAGTTTTCATCTGGGATCCTGGAGTAGCAAAGCTTCAATTACTTGTACAGAAATCCCTCTTAGTGAGCAGCAGGATGATTACTATTACCCCCTGACTTTCTCTTCAGGGCTTGGCTGGCTTTTTGGGAAATAGGAGGAGGTGTATTTCTGTGTGTGGGTTTGTGTGTGTGTGAGTTGAGAGGTGTATCATCATAGGCAGTGCTGAGGGGAAGAAACAAGCTCTTCTTTTATAATGCCATCAACCCTCTGTGAGGTTGTTACTGGTATGTCCATTGTGTGTTTTAGAACAGCTTTTAATGAAGGAAAAGCTTAATATACTGTAAATAAAGGCAAGTCAGTATTGGAGCACTGAAGCTGACTTTGTGTGGCTAACTTGCTTTTTAATACATACAGCTTGATTTTATCTGTTGTAAATAACAAACTATGTTAGAGAAGTAGCAGGAGTCTTGAGTCTTGTACTATAAGATGGTTAGTGTTTAGTGCAAGGGTGCTCTACTGGTATTACATGGGGAAAACAAAGGTTGACAGTCATAGCTGGAAGACAAGGATAACCTCTGGTGTTTCACTCATAGCAGCTGGGACTTTAGAAAGCAGGAACACTGCAATGAAGGATATGGAATGGAACAGACAGAAAAGATGAAAGGGAAAAGATGCCTAAGCATACAAATTGTTAAGAGTTGCCACCTTTTTTTCCTGTTTTTTTTTTTTCCCCTTTTCCTCTACTCGCACTAAATGTACACAATTTCCATAGCACAGGAGGCACAGGGGCTGTGAAAGCCACTGTCACTATTTCAAGGCAGTATTTATTGAAACTGTTTTAATTTAGCTTGTTATTTGTCTCATCTAAGTTGCAGTATGTTACTTGATGAGTAAAACAGGTAAAGGCTTTCTTTTCTTGTTCTGAAGACAATGAAAGTAAATGTTACTTATTTTCAATTATGTCATCTCTCGAGGGAAGTAGTCCAGTGTTCAGTGCTTTAAACACTGTGAATGATACCCCTCTAAGCACTCCTTCAATAACTGCTAGCAGAACAGTCTGATGCAGATGAGGAAATTCTACCATGGAGACTGCAGTTTAAAATGGACCAGCCAAAGTCTGCCTCTGAAGGAACTCTTGCTATTTCTGTCTGCAGAGACTTTGCACTGTCAGGATATCTTATAAAGCCTGAGCCACATCAAAGCTTTAAATCAGTTGGTAAAAGCTCTAGTGCTACATCAGTGCTGCAGAGCCTTGTCAACTCAGTCATATGCAAAGCAATTGCCATTTTAATGTGTGTCATCTTCAAAGACTTGAAAGCATTTTTTTCAATAACAGCATATTTTACATTTTTAAAAAGAAAATTTAATTTTAAATGTGCAGTGTTGCCCAGAAGTATGCTTTGCTGCTTTGTTTTCCAGTTTCCTGTTTCTCTGCTGCTAATGAATTATAGAGGTGCAAGAGCTGCAGAAACAGCCTTGCATGTAAATTGTTACCAGAAAGAAACCATGGCTGTCATTGAGTCCTGAAATGCCCAAGTTTCATCCTATTATTACATAAGTTGTACTAAAAATACCACTGTTGTAGTCACCACTTGGAAAACTGAAAGGGAAGGATTTTTTTTTTTTTTTTTTGAGACATGCAATGATTGTCCACCTTTTCAGGCAGCATAGAAGACTCTGTGCACAACTCAGGCTTATATTAACAAGGAAATACTTTATAGAGTTTATATTTTATTTGTGATAGAAGTTAGAGATAGTGACTGCAGGCAAGACACTGTCTTTGTAGTTAGCTTCACAGAAACATAGTGGTTTGTATCCTTATTTTTTATCAAGGCACTTACTGAGTTACTTAAACAGCAGGTTTTTAGCAGTTATTTGTATCATGGTTTCTAGATCTTTCTTTTTAATTGTACTTGGGAAATCAAGATACCATTTCTTAAGGCAGTATGTGTAGTAAAGCTTCTCTTTCTAAGGAAGGAGCAGAGCAATGAGAGATGAGATCCTGCTTCTACCACTGACTCACTGTGGCCTGGGGCAAGGCTGTCTCCCTTAACTGTCTGCAGAGAGATGATGGTTCTTGTCTTGTGGTGGTAATTGGTAGCATGTGAGACAGTTTAACTTATGTGATACTGGAGAGATGAAGTGTTCTCTACATCTAAGGAGTAAGTAAGGCAGAGGCTGCTAACTAGAAGATGAAATATTTTGCTCTCATTTTCAGAGAATGACCCCCTCTGTTCTGAGGTTAGTGCTTTACCCACGTAAACTCCTTTTTTCAGACGTGTGAATGTTCTTTTGCAGAGTGGAAGATTCTTCCATCCTTTCTTATCTAATCTCTCCCTTGTTGTACTTATGTTAAGTTTTAGCTGATAATTTAAAAAACTTTGAAGGCCTAGCTGATATAGCCTCAACATCTTAACTACTACTCAATGCAGTATGAGATTTTTTTGATGACAGTAATATTTGCAAGTCCAGTAACTTCTTTGATACTTAGCAGAGCTTGTGAACAAGCTGGAGCTCATGAGCTCTCATTGAGTACAGTAAGGTGGTTGTATAACAGGAGATGGCAGCTATAATGCATGTGAAAGGAAGGAACCTTATGCCATTTTTGAGTCTTGGTGAGAAGACCTTTATGGTTTCTTCATGTTCTCTTGACATCTGGGGAATAGGAAACTCTTTCCTTGTTGTTGCTCTTAATATTGACATAATATTAATAATACTGAGTTGATCTAGAATATCTTTTGAGCGGGTGCAGCTTTGACAATTTTCATTATGGTTCTCTGACTGGAAATGAAAATTAATGTTTTCAGAACCTTTTTTCAAGGAAGCAAGTAACCGATGACAGACAGTTGTCCACACCAGTTTCATAACATATTCCTAACATGAGTTCAACTTCCAGATCCTAAAAAAAATTCATTTCATTGTTGCCAAGATCTCCTTCTTAGCAAATTGAGAAAGTTGTAGTTGTTAGGTAAAAATCCTGTTTTCTGAGAAGAGTACATTTTGTCTGTGACTGTAAAAAACAGTAACTACAAAGTAGAATCACTTTGTCTGACAACTAATTTTTTAGTTGTGTTATATATGAAGATTCAAATTGTTCTTCACAGGAGTGTGGAGGCATTCAGAGCAATGATGTCCTTGAAAAAAGTAAGCTATTTGGGACAAGCATGTGTTTTGTGTGTTTTTTTTAAATTTTTTTTTTTTTTTTGGGTGGGTGTACATTTGCTGCTTGTCTTGTCTTTAGATATCACCTGGCATGGTGGATTCTTGTGCTATGATGAGGATTCCTAGGTGTTTCAAAGTGAAGTAAATACTCAGAAAGCAGATGGCTTAGATGAGAGCTGTTGAGAACAAAGGAGACATCAACAATGTGGTGACAGCATGGTGGAGAAGAGGAGGGAAATATCTTTAATCATACCTTGCTGGTACATGGATTTTTCCTTTTTTGCTTCTGTAAAGAGATCAGAAGGGTTCTGAGCTGGTCTTCAATGACTCATTTGAAGTCACTTAATTCTCTGGGATTCTGCATGTAGAAAGTCCATCCTAAAAGCTGTTGACCTTCCTTTCAGGCCCACAGCAGTTTTCAAGAATGGCCTATTCATGTGAAGAAGATCAATTAAGTTTATTCCCTGTGGCAAACAGTGTTATTTGGTAGGTTCACAAAATGCAGTGCAAAGGTGTGAGACTACCCTTGAGCTGTTTTGTGGGGCTTTTTTTATGTTCCTGGCATTCTTACATGCTCTTAACTTGCGAAGTACTTCATGTAAGAAGGGAAGACTGAAAATATAAGTGATGGTAAGGGAAGGCAATACATTAATTTTGAATTAATGTTACCGGTATGTTCTGTGATGAATGAAGGCATCTTCAACACTAAATGTGCATTGTCTGGGTTTCCTGGCTCTGCTGCTGTGTTTTCCTCTGCTAAGGCTGGTTTGTTTATTTTCTAATTCAGATTCTTATATCTCGAACTGGATTGGATTTGTTCTTGCAGAAGTCCAGTCTGTGAGAGCAGAGAAGATACTGCTGTTTTTGCTTCCTGGAGCAAGAAACAGAAAGGGCACTGTATATTGCGTAGATAATAACATTGGTAGGAAGGTTAAGTCTTCTACTTCTAACAACAGATCTATATGTGCTATATTGTCAAATAAGGTTTTAATTTTTTTTTAATAAAAAGGAAAATATGGGAAACATTAAGATTGGGTATCAGCTTTTTCTTTAGGTGGAATAATTAATTTTAAATCTGAGTTTAAGGAGAAAAAAATCTTGAAGTGAAAAATCAAAATCAGCCATGCAGATGGGATAGAACAAATTTCCAAATTTCAGAATGGTCTTCTGGATCTTCCTTTCAGTAGCTCCAAGTGTTACCTGTCTACCGTTTCCATTAATGGTATGAATTCCTGAAAGGAAATGTTTATTAGCAAAGCACATCTGGTTTCTTGTTCTGAAGTTTTTAAAAGAACTGGAAGCTTTGGTGGTGAGGCATTACACGGCTGAGTGGATGCACTCCTCTATAAGTGAGTCTCTTTAGCATCTATGGAGGAAATAATTTAAACAACTTAAACTGTTGCTTTGGTTGATAATGGCTTAGGTTGAGATTTTTTTGAGACCCCAGCCTTTGAAGATCTGCCAAGTACCTGGACTTGACATCAGCTTTGGTGTAACAAACATATTTTCACTTCTCTGTTGATCAGCAAGGTTCTCTGCCATGAGCCTGCAAGAACAATCAATACATTTCATGGTGGAAGGAACTTCCTATGTGATAGTCCAGCTTCTTGCTTAACAAGTCTTGCTTTAACTTGCTTTACAAGTCTTTTATATGAAGTTTTATTTGGAAAGACTTTTTGTTTTAGAAAAGTTTCTATCACCCAATCAAAACTACAGTGTGTGTGTGTGTGTAAAATGTACTCCTGTTCCTGCAGGATTCTTGGGAGGACTTTTTATCTATTTCACTGTTAAGAAAGCACTTATTTTGCTTTTTCTTGTAGTCTAACATGTTTAATTTTGGCTTTCATCACTGTTACATATTTCTCAGACTGGAATTTTGAATTTTTCATCTAGGAGAGAGGAGACTTGAATACTGAGTTGCCCCTTTTAATTGACTAAATAGATCATTGTTCATAGATTTCACTTTAAGGTTGATCTTCAATCTTTTTTGGTTTTTTTTTTTCCTTTTATCAGATCTCTTATTAGTTTTAGACTGGGTTTCAGAGCTGACTATAGAATTTCACTAGGAGTTGTGCAGTACTACTAGTCTGTATTCTCAAGGATTAAGTCAGCCCTTTTGACCTAGCAGCCTGGAGCTTTTCGAATTCAGGTGGGAAAACAGACTTTATCATATGTTTAAAATTGCTGTACAGGGATGTCAAATCTGACCTATTGTCAAGACCACCATGTGTGTCTTGGTTTAGCCACTGCAGGTACATGCTGAATATATTTTTTGTTGTTGTTGTGGGGGTTAATTCGTTAGTTTGCTTTCCCCAGCTGCATAGAAGTAAAAAGAGGTCTTTCTAAATTAAATGGCTTCTAAATATTTCATGTACTGGTTGGTGGCTAGCCATTCCCACTTAGCCAAAGAGATCTGAATTTCATCCAGGCCTGTTAATAGGTTTTTGGAAGCCAGGGTCTGTAACTTGTGAAGAATTGTCTTTTTCAACTACTTGCAAACTTACCTGTGAGAAACAATTTTAAGTTTTTTTCCTCCCCTCCATTCATAGTTGCCACTGGATTAGATATTCCATTGGCACCACATGATTTTCTTTGGTTGAACTCTCTTCAAGAGGAGTCTTTACGGGATCCCTTTCCTTATATTTCTTTGTGGATTTACAGTGGTGTTCCACTTAAAACACCACCCATAAAGCTCACAGTTACCAATCAAGGTAGTGGCAGTAGTTGCTGGGAAGGAAATCAAATATAAGTTAATGAGATGCAGTTATGGCTGTCCTTGGTATGCTGACCTGTCAGAGGTGTCAGCTGGTTCGCTACCTGAACCTGCGTGGTCATTCATGACTTCTTTACGCATTGACTGGTGTATGGTTTCATCTCTGCAGCTCAGCTCGTTGACTGTGTATTGATGACCAGGCCTTCAATATTTGTTACACTTGTCACTGAAAAGCATCCCTGCTGGAGCCTTGACTCACCTTGAACCTTCTGCATCTTTATGGCCTGCTGACCAGTTGATTTAATAATATTTTACTGCACAGTATGAAGAAGTTATCAAAAGCTTGCTAGAAGTGTTTACAGAATTACCATTTTTGACTGCTTGCAAAAGATCTGTATTTCTGGAGGGATGCGTTTACGTCTGTTTTGGTTAAAAACAAGTTGATTTGGTAAGAATGGACTTATTTTACCATCTCATAAAACAGTATGTTCAAAGACTGTTCAGCCTAGAAGGCCTTAAGTACTATACTTAGAAAAAGGCAGGGCTTTCCTCCAGTGCTGACTTTTCTTTTTTTCTTTTTTTTTTTTTTTTCATCTAATTTAGTGGCATCGATAGAATGAATAGGTGTGGGACGGGAGTGATGTGGAAGAACCTTCAGAGGAAAGATTTTTTTTTTTTTTTGGTTGGTTTTGTTTTGTTTGGTTGTTTTTTTAAGCTTCAAAGTGTAAGCTGCCTTTTTCAATAAAACCAGAGTTAGGAATGTAGCTTCTGCCTAACTGTTAAAAAACAATAAAATTGGTACATAGGCAAGCTGACATTTAATAACATATTGTGCAGAAGTGCTTGTGAATAATTGGATTGGGTTCCTGCAATGCTAGGCATTGGATGAAATACTAATTCCTGCCCTTGAGATCTGTGTATGGGCAAGACAAAACCAAGGCAGTACAAGCACGTGTAAACAAGCAGAGTGACAAGTGTGGTGGGGCAGGTGTGTTTGTTAGGCAGCTGTGCTGCTTTCTGATCTTGATTAACTGTGGATTAACTTAATGGAGGGAAGTGAAGGCAAGTTGCAGGGGAGCAGGAGGGAGAGGTGGGAGTAGTGTTGCAGTCAGCTGTGGAGAAGCTGGATTTAGAAGTAGTGGGGGAGAAATCATGTCTGGCATTAAGAACCGAGCCATTGCCTCTCAGTCTATTAGAGGAGTGCTGGAGGAGGAAGAGGAGTGAGGATGAAGCTGGCTCAGAAGGCCAGCAGCTTCCTTGCAGTTTGAAATGACTGCACCATGAGATACATTCATTCTGTCTTTTGGGCTGTGAGAGCTACTTCCCCAGCTTTGTTTACTCTTCAGTGTCAGCTGTGGCAATAAAAATATTTACAGTAATTAGAAAAACTAATCCTTTATGTGAAGCAAAGGCAGTGATTATACCAATTACAGGTTGTCCTTATGCACTTCCTGGTGTGATGAAAAGCAATTGTTTATCTGTGTGGTTCTCCCTCACGCTTTCTTCATTCCCTCATTCTTTGGTATTTGAAAAACAAATATTTTCTCCTCTGCCTCTTTTACAAATGACTGCTTAGTGACAAGGATGTTTCTGAAATCTTGCTTTAACTGAGAGGAGTTGATCAATATGCAGTGTGGAAGGCTGTGAAATAGAATTTTCCATCACTCCTGGCTTGACATCTATCTCCCACATTGCCAGCAGTGGACCTGGAATTACCAGTGCTCTGTAGGACATGGAGGGTACCCTGAGGTCTCTCCTCTTTTAAGGGGCCTAAAGCTGAATCACAGTTGTCCCTCTTGTGGTGTCTGTGAATCATTATAGCTTTCCTAATGATGGAACACTGGTCTCCTGTGGTGTGCTATAATAAGATGAGTCACTGAAATGTTGTCTAATCGCTGTTGTAATGTCTTAAGGTAATTCTCTTATTTAAGTTATTTATTCTAAAAACGATGCTCATGTTCATTATCTGTTACTTAAAATATATCTAGTTCTGTAGATGCAGGTAGTGTGAACTTCAGAGGGCAGATTTCCCTGATGTTCAAGGGCAAAGGTGATTATCTTGTCTCTAAAGAGGAGCTTTCTTTGAAGGTCTTGCATTGATTTTAGTGTAGATAATTACAGTGAGGTAATTTAAATGTTTCCAGAGGAAACTGGTCCATGCTTTATTGTTTCAGAGAGGAATACCTTTTCTTGTTTAGTGTGGCGTATGGAGCAGGCTGCATGTGTAATCTCACAGTCCTGTGATTCCTGTATCTTGAATGCTGTTTTTCTTGCGTTGTCTCTCCGTGATCAGTGGTGGAAGGCTCTTTTAAGCACTCTATAGTTGTCAAAATATGCTACAAATACTATAGGTAGCAGCTTAGCACTGAGGAGAAGGGGTCTTAGCTATCCAAGCTGTGAATCTCAGACCCATGGTAGTTTTGGGGGTTTCTTTTAGTTCACATGCTCATACTTTAGTTTGGGAGGGCAGGAGATCTGAATAGGGAACAAATATATCATCACATGGGAGGATTTTGTGGATGGATAGTGTCTTTGGAGAAAGTACTGAATTGGGTTCACCTCCATCTTGCAGCAGAGAAGTGAAGTTGTGGCTCTGCTGAAGCAGGATTGCTGCAGGATAGAAAGGGTGTTGAAGTCAATGCTCTAGGACTCCAGTGCATGGAGAATACCTGAGCCTCCAGCAGGGAAAACACTGCTAAGCCTGGTAACTTTTTTTATGCTTTTCTTCACCCTTTTTTTCCTGTAGACAAGTCTATGCCCCTTGGAAGAAGTTACTGAGAGTGTAATTGGCCCAAGACTAACTGCAACCATAAAGCAATCTCTGGTGTGTTGTGCTGTTGACACTACACTAAATATTAAAAAGGGAGCTTAACCAAGAATGGGTTATTCCACTAGGGAGCTGTAGCTGTTCCATCTGACTCCTCAAATTAACTCTAGAGCTCATATCTTTGAGAGCAAGCAGCCTGGGGGCTCAAACAATAAATAGCAAACTGAGAAGTGATATTTTAAGAATTTTGTGAATGTAGGGGGCGAGGGATTAATGTGCTTAAGGCACATGCTAGTATGGATGAAAGTCTATTTTTTTGGTAGATAGTAGTTTTAATGTGGTGTTGTTGGTTTTGTTTAAAACTTTGTGATACTATGTCACTTGATTTTGAGACAATCTAAAATTTTTATCTGAATTCAGTGAATTTTCTGCATAATCCCAGCCATTTATTAAAGTAGCTATTTAAATGAAAGAGCAAACTTCCATGAGGAGTTTGCGGATACCTTGTTACAGTTCAGGGGTTTTGTACCCTTTGTGGAACAGAAGGAGCACTTACTGCAGATGCTGTAATATTTGCAAGAAATAGTAACAAAAAAGGCAGTAAACATGATGAAATGGACTAATGCTTGCATTCACTTATTTGTATATAACTTTGGAAACTTATCTTGCATTTCTTAAAAGATTCTATGAACTGATTGATTTAAAAATATATGACAAATGTTGTCACGGAAATTAATTACCAGTGAAGCCTTGAGAAATTCTCTTGGTATACTCACTTTGTGTTCACTATTCTGTGTCAATCACTTTATAGAATCTTTTAAGAGATGTAAGATAAGTTTCCAACTTTTTAGTATTCAGAAAGTTTATGCAAATAAGTGAATGCAAGCGTTATTCCAATTCATCATGTTTACTGTCTTTTCTGTTACTATTTCTTGCAAATACTACAGCTGCTCTGATGAGAATTAGAAAACTATTTTGGGGTTACAGGAAAAATAAGAAATTTAGTATTTTTTTCTGCTCTTTGTCTTTTTCCCTTGTGAGAGGATTGTACAATATCACAGACACCTAACATAGTAAATCTCCAGAATGTGAAAACTGAAAACACTAGCAAACTTGTCATTGTCCCTTTTTCTTCTCTTGCACCTGGGCTAAAACCAATGTTAGTTAGCTGAACAGAATTGCAGACTGTTTAGCTTGCAAGCTATCTATTGTTTTGGAGGCTGCTACCCAGTAAAATCCAGCTGCTGTTTTTTTCCTTGCTTCTGAAAAGCTTACAACTCTCTGCAAGTTGTTTAAAACAAAAACCAACCTGGAGCAAATTTATGAAAAACAAATGGATGAGAGAGCTCTGAGGTGCTGCTGCTGACCTTACAGGTGGAATGGAATGTGTCTGTTTACAGCAGCATAAAAATAACCCCACCAGGATGTGTTGTCTAGTCAGGAACAGCCATGCAAGATTCTCCTCTTAGTTTTATATCATTCTTATGTGAACAGTACCAACTCGATCTGTTAATCTATGCATTTAATAATCCAGTAAAAACTGAAGTTGAAATACATGATACTTACCTGAAAGAGCCCCAAATGGTGTCAGACTTCTGTGAGAAGTGTCAGACTGGAGATGCTAGACTGTAACACGCAGTTTCCATGACCTTGCTTTTTATTGACGTTCCTGGCTGTTGCTGTTTTTCCTGCTAGTTAGTTAATACAGTAGCCCACTTTTTCTGGCATGGCATTTTCAAGGTACTAAACCTTTGACCAGTGAGCCTGTAGAGCATTCAAAAAGCAGGACACGAGCTCCTTTTAGCACACTCATGTAATGTAACTTTCTGCATTGCTGTTCACTTCATCACAGTGGCCTCTCAGCTCAGCAGCCTTTCTACTTTAGAGAAAGGTTTGACACATATTTAAATCAGCATGCTCTGCTGCGGTGTGTCAGCTGGGAAGCTTGCTTGTTTGAAAGGAATAATACAGAGACTTTTGTTGCCAAGGAAAAAGAGACCTGCATTGACATCAAGGTCTGGAATGTGCTAGCTTTAATGCTGCAACGTTTGGTGATGCCTTGTTTCACAGGCAAGTAACTTGTTGAAGAAGTTTTCCCCAAGAAATACAGCCTATAAGATAATGAAGACTTGTGGTTAATTTCTTCCTATTTGGAACACTATCTGAAGTAGGTTTTGTGCTCCTCTTTTATAGGTAAGTCATTTTAATCTAAACTGGTTTTGTGGAAGTGCTTGAGGGTTTCCCTAGCTGTGGTTTGGAGACCAGTATGCACTTTGTACATGCCCTAAGTAGTGTTTTGGCATGGGAAGGGTTCAGATTTAGCCTGCATGGTTTGTGGGCTAAATTCGCACAATTCAACTGGTTGCTGCCCTTTACCTTTTTGGAGTTTGTTCCCAGATCTTAGAGATTATTATAGCTGTTGGTCTCTGATTTGGATGTTGACGTGCAAATGAACATGACTATTCACATGTAGCTGTAGACCTTCTCGCCTGAGCGTTGTCCTGCTACATGTCCAGTTAATGGAAACTTCCCCTATGTCTTCTATGTTTCCACTGAAAACCACACATTGCCATCACTTCTGCAGATTGATTGAATTGGTATAATTTTATATAGTGGGAAGGATGTAATGAAACTTAGTGATTATGGTTAGTGAGGGAGTTTAGATCAAAAGTACTTGGTTCATGAGCTTGCTGCCTGACCTGTTGTTATCTCTCTGAATTGTAACATGTGATGGAAGTCACCTGTACTTAGCAAGGTGAGAAGATGAGCAAGGTGTTGGATTCTGAGAAGATTCAATGAGCAACAGTAGTTTAGAAAAACTAAAAAGAGAAGGCTATTTTGTAGCAGGGTAATTTCATGGTCTGACAAATTGTGTGTTCCCACAAACAAGTGTACTGTCATGGCTGTGGGTGGTAAGGGAAGGGAACAGTGGAGATTAACTGCATAAGTGGGGGTAGAAGGGATGAGAATACCTTTGGAATGGTACTGCTGCTGAACTGGTGACATGGTTTTAAGAAACCTTGGTCTGAGGAAGAACCCTAAGGGAAGTGCACACTCTTGTCTTCTGAATGCAGAGGCATATGCAAGGTGGTATATTGAGTGAATTGACATATTTTTTAATGTTATTTTATTTTGGTGAGGGACAATGTTTGTTCTTTTTCAGTATTGTTAAAGTTAGATTGTCGAGGAACAATGTGCAGCTGATGGCTGGAGATTACGGTAATTCCACTGCTATTAGGCGCACCCCTTTGACTAAAATTTTGGTCCGGAACCGGAAGTGCACCTTATAATCTGGTGCGCCTTATGGTCGTGAAATTACTGTAATTGAGATTTCAGTCAAGAAAGGTAAGCAACTCAGGGAGCAATCCTTTGGGTTGTGAGAGAGGGAGGGGGAAATTGTTGCAGAGGTGAGTTGAGGAGATAGCAGCCTAGTGGTGAAATAATTTGAACCGCTCATATGAAAGAAAAAGAGTCAGAAATAAGTCACCTCTCTGCAGAGCCCACATGACTCTGCCTGTATATAAAGACAAGTGGCTGCAGCAATTTGCAAAACTCTTGTTAACACTGTTGATGCTACTCTACTGAGACCTATCTTACATGCTTTACTGTTGAAATACTATTAAAAGATTAATATAGTGCTTCATCATTGCTGACAAAACAGCCCCATAGCAGCAGAGCAACCTGGACTGCCTAATGCAGCAACAGCATAAACATACACTGTTTCTTCCTACAATATGAGAAGTGTGTTGTTCTGAGTAACTAACCTTCTTGCTGTTCTGTCTGCTCTAGCTGATGCTGAATGTACCAAAATGCTTGTCTGTGCTAGTTTTAAGAGTGGCTTCCCTGTATATTGCTTTGATGTGAAACTACTCAAAGTGTTAGTTGATGGCTTCAAAAGTTGTCTTCAAAAGTGTTAAGAGCATTCCAGTTGTAAAATAACTTATTTCCTTACTTTAAAAGATGAATTAGGTTGACTGTACTGTAAAAAAAAAAAAAACCAAAAAAACCCAAAACACAAAACAGGCTGCTATATTGATTAGCCATTATCAGACAAGGGGTTTTCAGTCCTTCCTCCCCACTTCCTCCCCCACAGTGAAAGTGACTTTCAGTTCAAGGGAGGTGGAATTGTGGTTTGTGCTGCGAGCTCTTGTATGGATGTGGAGAAATGCTGAAATAATCCTAAGCATACATGAGCTATTCCAGTTTTAATTAGAAAAATGAGACTTGGGAAAGTTGACAGCCCTTAGAAATTAAATAGACAGATTCAGTAGGCAGAGTATAAAAAGTAGTACATTTGTATTTTTTTGGAGAGGCTGAAAATGTTTAGTTGTTGTAAGTGTCAAAGGAGGGATAGCTGTTAAACACTAGCTGTTGACCAGGTATTTTTATTGTTTGGTAAATGGCATAATAAAAGTCTTAATTTTTATTTAACAATATTTTAATTTAATTTTAACATTTAATTCTAAAAGGTTATTTAACGTTTTAATTTATTGCACCACTGATTCCGGGTATGTTAATGTGGCTTCTGTACGGTTACTTCTGTATGCATTCCTCGCTAATAGCTGTGGAAGTTGAGTGAAGAAAGACATCTATAATCGGTCACATGGTATGTCTTTGGTAGGATGGCTGAGAGGAGGAGAGCAGACTTGTGTTTTAACCCCCACTTTAATTTTAGACTATGTAGTGAGTTGCAGCTGAGAAGCACTTGTGGCTTTTTTCCCCTCTCTGCTAGGTTGGTCCTGTTGTCCTGTATCCCTTGTATGATGTGGGTGTGAGCTATAATGTCCTTTTGTTGCTTTAATAACAAAGCCTGAGAAATCAAAGAGATTAAACATCCTCCAGCTGTACTCTGACTGTGGAGTTTCACTGCTGGATTTAAGCTGTAAAAAGGGAATCAGAAGTTCCAGGACTTGAGTGGGATTTCATGTAGCTTAAAAACAGGACCTAAGTCTTTTCAGTCTATAGGAATAATAATCTCTTTGTCATGAAGACTAATATTAAAGTTAAGCTGAAGTTGTTGTGAAATGCCCAAGTTTCAGAGGAAGGATTTCAAAGGAAGGGTAAATGGACAGGAGCAACTTGAACCAACGAAATTTTAGTTGCATTTGCTTCAGAGTAGCCTATTTCCCATTCAGCTGTAACATAAATAGGGATTGTATATATTTGAATTTGTGTAGTCTCTGGCTGGAATAGGTGTTAACTCAAGTGAGATATTTGAAGAGCAATATTGTCATTTCTGCTCAGCTGAGAGTTCTGCTTCCTCTGCTGTGAAGAGGATCAGCTATTTCTGTGTGGGCAGTGTTTGCTGATGCCACATCTGAGGTGGCTCTGAAAATACTGAACATCAGCAGCCTTCAGCTTTTGGGGTTTTTTTCCTTTTAAGGTGGTGAAGTTGATCTACCACTTTGAAGTTGCCAGTGTGGTTTTAGGAATCTTGTTTTAAGTTATGGCTGTGACTCATTACTCTTTTTCTGGCTTAAGAATGCACAGGGATTTGGGAACAAAATGATGGTTTATGAATGTTACAGAAGAATGTTGTCTCCAGGAAACCATAGACAAAGATTTTTATTTGGAACACTTCAAATTTTCAGGTGGTTCTTTTTTCTTGTGCCTTGCTGAGTAAGTCTGGTTTTATGTTGAAATGAAAATAGTTTTATCTAGTCTTAATAAAATAGTGTGCTCCAAAGTTTGCCTCTGCTCTTGCATATTCCATAAACTTGTGGATGAGATGGACCAATCCCCCCTTTTCATTAAAACTGAGCATTATACATAGGCTATTTTTTGTTTAGGAAATGTGATTTGTTTCTATTTTGTATACAGCTGCTTTGAAATTCTGCTGTAAGCATACTTCATCCTAAACTTTGAGGTAGCTTTGCTCAGTAAAAGAAATTTTATCTGAGCTGGGTTTTTCGCTGCAGAAGTTTGTCAGCATCGAGGCCCTTCAGAAGATGGGCTTATCTGTCTCCAAGTGACAGATTTGCTTTCTGTTCCTGAAAACCACAACATGTGCTGTGGAATCTCGTCTGTGTTTGAAGTAAAGATATCTTTCATCAGAGCATGGAGCTGTTTTGTTTAATGCTTCTGTTTGCCACTGGCATTTCTGGAGCAAGTAGAAAAGTACATGTGCAAGTCAGACTTAGGAGCTGTTTTCTGGTTGAGAAATGAACGTGGGCTAGCTGACTTTAAGCTTTCTAGTTTTGTGTGATTGTCTTTTCATGTAGGCTTTGGAAGAGATGAAGATAAACCAGTCTCAAAGAGAATTTTACATTGAAACAGGTGACTTCTCCTACACTTGAAGATTGGAGAAGCACACCATGTAGAGCAGAGAGGTCTTCCATGTATGTGCTTTTCTGATAGCTGACACCAGGTGGGTGTCATTACTTGTTGTCCCTGTGCCACTTCTCATTGTGATGTGCATCCCCCATGGTGGCTGCTTGCTAGCTCCTTTGCTCCTGAGAAAGGGCTATGTGTCCACCTGGTGATCTCTGCAGGATAATCTTAGATGGCAAAATTTGTGCTCTACAGCAGATGGGGTAAGAAGCAAAAACCACTACTTTCAAATCTGAAGCAATATTCTTAAATTAGATCTGCATTGAGCATCTTAAAACCCTCACAGTCCTCTGGTGCTTTACACAGAGGTGACTGACCTTGAAAATTAAGGTTAGTGGTGGGAAGATAAGGGTGGGATACCATAGCAAGCAGGGCTTCTGTGACACTATTAATTTTGGTGTAATGATACTTTCTTTCTGCCTTGCTGTCATATGACTTGGCATAGCACTGGTATTTCAGGTGCTGGGATCTGTACTGTAGCATGTGGAAAATAGTTTCATGTGGCTGTAGGTGAGAATAGAACAAAAAGACCAAAAAGACTGATCCAGAAATAGCCAGTCTGGTCAGGGAATTCGTATTCAAGATGCCTGTTTGGTGTATGTCGGTCCCTTTTAGAAATGATTTTTCAAAAAGTGGGGAGTGTTCTGGGGTTTTGTTTGGTTTTGGGCTTGGAGTGGGGGATTTTGAGTTTGTTTTTGCTGTGTACAGCAACCTGGCTGAAGTTGCTGGATTAATTGGGGTTTGTATATGGGAGTACTTAAACTGGGCAATCTTGCACTTTAATGGAAGGCTGGAAAATTTATGCAAGTTGTGAAATTAAATAGTACTCACCTCTGTAATACTGAATAGTCCAGCAAAATCTGATGCTGCCTCTTCTCTCCCCAAATTCTTAAACCTAAAAGAAAATAAAAAGCACCAAATATGGAGTCTCATTTCTGGTTTTTAATATCACAGGTAGGGTATTCCTGAAACTGCATGGCTTGCCTTTTATGGATTTGGTCCTTTTTAGAAGATAAACTCAGGGATGTGGAGACACAGAATTTTAAGTAGAACCTTTTTTCCACGTCTTTTTGAGGACCAATGACTTGCACATTTAGGGACCTCTAACCCTCTTGTGTATATAGATGATGGTGAAAACAGCACTTGTTGCTCCAAGGGATGGGCTCCTTCTAGAAGAGCGTTGTTTTTTTCAAAAATTCCATTTACAATTAGCTATACACTAGCCTTGTCTCTTGAACAGCATTTCCTTTCTTCAGTAGAAACTGAAGTGCAGAGAACTACTTTCTTGAACACTGAAGAAGAGCGGAGCTAACTCCTCCACTGCCATCAAGGATTCTTTGGGGAAAGCATGTCTTTATTCACAGTGTAGACTTTTGTCTGTTTCTACATCTACGAAAAGCATCATGGTCTTGTTAGAGGGACTTGGTAGGAATAATTCCTGTGCAGCTGATGCAGTAGACTTGAGAATCTGAGGTAAGCAGTACATATTCCTGCTGATATGGTAACTTCTGTGTGGATCTGCCAACCCTGTCTGTGAACTTAAATATGCACAAACATATGTGAGAGAGTATTAAATCTTGTTTAAGAAGGCCTTTGGGCAGGTAAGTAGGCTTGGGACAGGTTTGGGGCTCTGGTAGTCTTTGGGAATCTCTTGGTGGAAGAGATGAGTTGAACTGCTGTGTGGGGCATGTGGAGCAGCAGGGGCAGACATCGAAGCTCTGCTGCTGTCAGGTGGCTCAGAATCAGAAGTTTCAGTAACCTTGAAATTACAGTTTGCTTCATAAATGGGCAAGGAGGAGTGATCGTGTGGTTGTCAGTGTTGTCTGGCCCAGAGCCATGAATTTTCTTAACCAGTTAAAGGAATGTATTTTACTCTTTACAGTAGTATGAGGCAGTGAAACAACCACAAAGTTCTCCATTTACTTACTGTGAGAGATGCACACATCTTCCTCACAGTACTGCTCCTCACCAAGTAGTGAGCTATGGGAACCAGGTTTAGGGTGCCAGATATTATACTATCACCCTATAAACAATAATGTGTATTTATTTCTGGTAATTTCTGTTCAGCTTACATATTGCATCTTGTTGCAACCTATGTGATTGCTCACAGCAAACAATTCCAAAGGCTAACTTGGTTGATTGTTTTCTGAGGGAAACTTTGCATCTTAAATAGATAAATTGAAAATGACTCGAGGAGACCTGAGAATGTACCCACCAGTTCAGGGAAGCTGCTTGCTTTCTTCAAATCCAAACAAAGAGCAGACAGTGTATATTTGAAAGCCTTTTTTGTCATGATTCAGATCACTTGTCCTAGTTTCCAAAGCCAACTCGATAATGTCAGCTTGAGACTTACAATGGGATATGTCAGTATTTATTCTACCTCTTCTCCACTTCATAACATCCTAGTCCCATTATTTCATCCCTGCTCTCCTCCCATTGTTAAATAGCTTGATTCTGTCAAGTTGAATAAATATCTAAATTCTGTCTATTGAAGAATGGCTCAGTTTCATCAGCAAATATAAATGTGCACAAGTTCTCGAAAATGGAGCAGCACATTGCTGCCACCTTTGTCTGTCTGTGGGCTACCCCTCTGCACAAACCCACTAAAACTGAGATAAGTGACAAGAGCTACAACTCCTGCTCTCCGTGGGCTATACCTTTTGTGCTCTAAGTGAGCAGGCAGTTGAGAGCCCAGCACCTGTGGGCTATACTTTGGCTATCCATGTGTTCATATATCATGGGTGATGGTAAAAAAGTGTTTTAACTGCTGATTGCCACAGACATGCTGAAGTAGCATGCTGCATTTTGTAAATATGATTTGGAGCCAATGAAGCAGATCAGAGAGAAGCAGTCTTTTACGTAATGCCATTGCTTCAGCACTAATATGACTAATCTGTTTGGACAAGTAACGATGAACTTTTGAATGGCTTATTGCAGGATGCTTGAGTAACTTGGTTAGAAACAACAACCTTTGTACTGGCATGATAATCTTTTTATAAGAACAAGTGGCTCGGTTCTCTTCAGAAGTGTACTATTTTTGTTTCAGAGCAGTGGGATGACAAGTCTTGGGGTAATGCATTAATAAAAAGACAGAGAAAAAAATTAGCCGAACTGCATTATAATAGCAGACTGCAAAATGTTATTTGGATCATTTTCTGTGGATGCAGAGGAGAGAGGAGAATGGGACTAGGGATGCATAGTGATGTAGGATGTCTGTTGAGGGATAGCTAAAATTGCTAGTGGCTGCCCATAGAAAGTTTGCACCTTTTGCTTTAATGTAGTTAGAGTATTTTGTAATTTACTTCTAAACTGAGGAATTTATAACAAAAAAAGCCCTAAGATTCAATGTACTTGGGTTTTTATAGAACCTAGACAAATCTGCATTAGTTCTGGGTCAAGGGATCTGGTCAGAGTATTTTTGTGTTTGGTAGATTCATTCTGACTCTGTATTTATATGTCACATGCTATACTAGAGGAACAGTACCAGAAGATTAAATCTCTAATGATAAAGACTGAATGTACTTTTTTCTGCAGATGGGTATAATGCTGTTGCTTGTCTTCTTTATAATATTACTTCTGGTCTGCTACCCTGC
>PYHW01010392.1:1737061-1763546 GCA_013186435.1 Turdus rufiventris | reverse complement strand
TAATTAGTAACGGAATCCCATGATCGTGGAGTTTACTGGCAGGTGCTCAATTTGCAAACATTTTTCACAGATTGGTGTAGCCTTTAAACACAGCCCAAAGCGCCCTCCCCATGCGTGGGGCCCAGCATTCCTGCCTGCACCTGGCTGGTGAGGCGGGGCTCGGGAAGGCCGTTGCTTGCGGCTGCCGCGGTTCGGGGTGGCCACGGCTCACACCTCAGGGTTGCTGCGGTTCAGGGCGGCTCGGGACCGTCTGCGGCTTGGGGTGGTGTGGCGCTGTCTGCTCACTCTCTCCCTGTGTGGCTACCGCCGGCCAGGGGCTGGGCGGTCCCTTTCAGCCCATGTGACTGGCGGGGGCTGGAACCAGGGGCTGGGCGGTCCCTCTCAGCCCGCACGCCTGCCGCTGGCCAGGGGCTGGCTGCTCCTTTCCCCCCCTCGCAGCTTGGCTCACGGCTCGCACTTTTTTTATGCAGCGAGGAGCTGAGCCGTGTGCAACAAAGTAATGAATTACTGGCAGTTTGCAAACATTTTTCACAGACTGGCGTAGCCTTTAAACACAGCCCCAGGTGCCCTCCCCATGCCGCGGGTCCCCGCACTCCCGCCCGCCCCCAGCACCGGCTGGTGCGGCTCCTGGCTACCACTGCACAACCGCGGGTCCTGGCTTCCCCTGCCCGGTGGCTGCAGCTGCTGCGGGTCCAGGCACTCCCGCCCGGCGCTGGCTGGTGCAGCTCGGCTTGTGGCTCAGCCACCATGGCCGCTGGTGGCTCCTTCCTCCCACTCTCAGGCTGTGGCCGCCGGCGGCTTCTTGTTCCCCCTGTGCCCGGTGCCACTCGGCGGCTTCTTGTCCCCCCTGCACCAGAGCTGGGGCCAGCGGCAGCTCCCTCCCTCCCCACGCAGCTCCTGCCAGCTCTGGCTGCCCGCTCCCACCCCCACTCGCGACTAGGCGCTCCCACGGCACCGCCCCCCCATTGCGGCTCACGCTTCCAGGTTTGTGAATTTCACAACTTTGTCCGTTATATAAGGCGCACTTCTGGGTTCAGACAAAAAATTTCAGTCAAAAGGGTGTGCCTTATAGTCGTGAAATTACTGTATGTTTTAAATTTACTTAGAGAAAAAATACTTGGTAGATTATGTCACTGAAGAACTTACTCAGTAGCTTCCTTACATGAATCCTAAGTTCAAGATGGGAAAGTTGTTTTAGCTAAGACTTCCTGGAAGCCTCTAGACCAATATTGCAGCTTTTGCAACTTCGTTAAAGCACAGGAGGAAGATGACATTTTTTTCTTGATCGTACATTTTCAGGATATTTCAGTTATTTCTCCTTGGAGAGGTGACATATGGTTCTTTCCCAAAGGAGTTGGTATTGAGTTTTTGCTACTGGAAAGCAAGTGACTTTTTCCCTTTTATAAGCTTTCTTCAAAATGAGATATTTGAACAAAGCAACAGAGTTCAGCCTGCATCTCCATTGTTTTTTTAATGCTAGTAGAAGTTTGGACATGAAGTGCGCCTTTGTTTTGCTAAAGAAAACAACCCTGACTGCATGTAACTTGCTTGGATTTCGTGCAGACGAGTGAAGTGACTGGGGATGCATAGGTCTCACAGTTTGAATGTGAAGGACCCGTGTTTCAGCTGCAGAAGTAGTCTGTAGGGATAGATGGGGTGAAGAGTTTAAGAACAGTTTGGGAGTGAGTCTGTCTTTATGGATGTTTGCTTGTGCAAACTGAACTTTAAAATCTGTCAAAATAACATTGGAGCAGCTAGATCTGGAGTTCACTTGTTACAATCAGAATAATTGCATTCCAAGGCTTTGTGTTTGCTGTCTCTGTGTAGTAATTCAGATGAATTTCCACTGTGCTTGCTTTCTTTTAATTTTTAATTTTAATTTCCTGTCCACTACTACGTATCCTGCTTTAGCCTGTTGCCTTTATTAGTTTACCCTAGTGTAGGAGTTGTGCTGGTTAACAGTGACTCTTCAGTGAATTCTGCTGAATCACTGTTTGATTTTTCTTCAGAAGCTTTTGCTTTGTATAGTTATATACTTTGATACTTAGTTTTTGACATTAGAGATATTACAGCCATCTTCCATGATATAAATGCCACTTGATAGAAAAGCTTTTCAGAGAAGTAATTTTTGTTACATTTTGCCTGTGGTGTCTTTAGAAGTGTTGATACTATGGTTTTAGGGCTCCTGTGTCAAGATGGTGAGCCTTGTTGAAAGCAAGATAAAGGGAATGATCAAGGGAACAGACTGAACTCTGTCTCAGTGGGGAAAGAGGGATATTTTCTGAATTATGAAATGCGTGCAAACCTTTCCTCCAGTGAGGATTTACTCTGAAATGGAAGGCAGGATTTGGCTATAAAACTATTAACTATGTTTTATTGTATCATAAGATGTAGTGGTAATGCTTGCTTTTAAGGGTGGTCTTCCTGTAAGGTAAGAGGAACGTGTTTCACAAAGACTAAAGGCTTGTCTGTGTTCTACTTTGCCAGTTTTGTCTCATAGTGAATATTTCGTAAAAGGATGAGTTTAACACAGTTCAGTAAAATCCATTATTTGGAGGCTGCTTTTCTTTTTCAGGTGAAAAGGTAACAGTAGTAGAGCTTGAACTGCTAGTTCCTAAGGGAAATCTAACTACTTCACAGTTTCCCCCAGCACCCATGCAATACAGAGTGCAGCAAAATGAGGAGTATAATGAGTAAACTGTGGAACTATGCTGATAGTTATATGCCCTAAGAACAGTATCATGGTGACCAAGTCCCTCCTTGACTGAGCAGTACAGAATCAGTCTGTGGCCTTGCGTTAAATCTTGCAGGAATCTCTAAGTAGATTTGAGTGTAAACATTCAATTGCTGCTTTTGGAATGATTTGCCAGGTGAAACTTTGATATATATTCTTGGTCTGAGAATACAAAGGTCTTTGCAAAAGTAGCCTGCTGGTAGAGACTGTGAGGTTAATCCTTGGTCTTAGTTAAATATAAAACCTGCTAGTTCTGTGCTTTTGTTCCTAAATTGTGACAGTATGGACAAGAAAAAAATACTTCTAATAAGAATGTATCTGTATGTAGGTTTTCTTTGTAAGTTTCAAAGAAAAAAAAAAAGAGAGCAGTACAATAGTTTGAGGTTTCACTTGTATTTTTTTTTGCTTCCTTTGCCACCCTCCTTTTTTTAAAAATCCAACTTGCTGCTTCATTTTTTTTCATCTCCGTTGCACTGGGGCTTGCCTGAAGTCATCATTGCTGTCCTTAGTTTGACGAGAATGAAAGGGGAAGCAACCTTACATGACTGAAAAGCTTCAAAAACATTGCAGGCAGTAGCTTCATCTGTATTTAATGAAAGGGCTTGAGCAAAAGCAGAATTCTGCAGAATGATCCCGCAGTAAGGTTTTAGCAACAGCAATTGGGGCATAGTTTCCCAAAAAAATGGGCAAAGACACTCAAGGGCTTTCAGTGTTTTGAGCTAATTGAGGTTTCTTTGCACTTATATTTAGACAGGACTAGTGCTGAGCTTTGATTTGCAGGTTGGCAGGCAAGGTGGGATGAGGTGTTCTGGTTTTGGTTCAGTGTGGTGCTGGGGATGGTGCTCCAGGTGTGAACTCAGGGGTGCCACCCACTCTGCTAGCTCCCCCTGACCAGCTAGGAAATAGCTCAGCTTTCCCAAGTGGATTCAGATCAAAGTCTTCAAAACTGATTGGTGGTTTTTGGGTGTTCTTTTTCTCCAGAGCATACAAGAATTGATATTTACAGATTGTTCTTGTGTGAAATATCTTATTTTTGAAATGACTTGCTGAATGCCATGGGTGGGTTTGATTACATATCTTCTCCAGCAGCAGCCACTGTGTCACAGCTCTGGCCGCTACGCGCCATTCTTCTGCACTCCATGCTGAACTACTCACCATGAGCTGTCCCTAAGGCCTCTGAGTCAAAAGGAAAAGCAAGAAATGGAAGCAGCCTGTTTTGTCTGAAAGGGCTCAGGGACAGCTTGTGAGGAACAGCTGATGTGGTAGGGCAGATGCAATGCTGCCTTTGAGGCTGGGGGCCCAACAGTGTCCAGAGGAGGATGACGACCTCTGTAGCTGCCCAGCTGCAGCAGAAAAAGTACATCCCTAAATTAGGCATTCAAAGTTAATTCAGTCGCTTCTGAAAAGTCTCAAACTTCGACACTATTCCTACTGAATAATAACTTAAGCCTCTCTTACCACTGGCAAATACCGGAGACAGCTCAGGGCGGGCAGTCTCTCCAGCTGGCCAGGCTGCCTACACCATGCAGGTCACAAGGAATTTTTAGTTTTCATTCCATCAAACCAATATTAGTAATAAAAATAAGACCTGCTGCACAGAAGTGAACGTGTTTCTTATGTCAACACTCTTCCTTGCTCTTATTTTGGTAATGTCTTAAGTCACTCTTTAGAGGCAGACTTTATTGGCTGTACTTTTCAAACGGGGGGGAATGCTAAGTACTTGCAACTTAATCAGCCGTGTAGCTGAAGAGAGGGATTTTTCTTCCCAAGTACTTTTATGTCCCATAATGAGCTGGTATTTTATAACTTCTGATGGTAATGTATTCCATATGCCTTCCATTGCTGGGATAAAGTGCTTTACTGCAGAATCTAAAGCAAGTGGCTGTGGGTATTTATTTAATAAGGTTTGAAGTCTCTGTACCCAGCAGGATGTCAGTGTGTTGTGTACCCAGAGCTTCCTCAGGCTGCTTGTGGTGAGATCTTAGTTCTTTAACATCATGGAAAGATCACTCCTGTCCCATCCTGCTTCCTATGAAGAAGGGTAGGTTCTGTGGTTCCAATGGTAGTCCTGCTGTTTCAGTCAAATTCCTTGCTTTTCTTTGTCCTTGTTGTGAATACCGCTAGTTTCCCTCCAGGACTCGGGAGGAGTTAAAACTGAGAGGAATTCAGCCATGAATATCAAGATAGCCAAATGAGTGGTCTGCTCATAATTCCTTGAGGCATCTCTTCTAATGCCTTGCACAGAACAAAAGTCCTGTTGTGGGGCTGCTTAGGAGTTGCTGTAACCTTGGAGACCTGACAGAAATGAAAAATAATCTTTTCATGGTTTCTTGCTAAAATACTCAAACTACTTTGGTTGGGCTTACTATTTGAAAAACATTTGCTGATATGTTACTCTTCTGGATGTTCTGGCTTATTTGACTTCACTCTGATTGGTGCAACAATAAGTTTTTGGCAGGATTCAAATTTATGTTTCAAGTCACAGAGGATCATCATTACCATTTTATCTGCATGACTGTTGCCTTTGGTATATTATCACTCCTGTAAAAACTCTTTTGCTTCCTTCAGGGTTAGTTAAAACTGAAGAATTATCTGTATATGAATCTTATTCAACCTTCTAAATCTTGAATGGGGGGGGGCGGTCTATGAGGCAGATTGACGAATATAATTTCAGAACTGCTGATGCTTTTACTGAAAACAGTGCTTCCTCTGGCACTATTTGAGGCAGGGTACCTCAAAACCAAGAGATTTTTGGTGGTGATGCTGTAGTTATGCCATAATTTGTGGTGTTTGGTCCGTAGCCTAAAGGCATTCTGGTGTAGTCCAAATTGCTCCCTATCTTTCTGTACACTTGGAAGAGAAAAGGTCTTTTGCCTTCTGATTTGATCATTTTCCAGGTCATAGAAAAGGCAGGTGCAGTTCTGAGCCTTTCCTTTGTCTTCCACTTCCCAGCCTGTCAGGGATAAGCCCTCTTGCAGGAGACTCTGCCACCTGCTGCTTTCCTCCCTGAAGTGAGGAACAGCCACCCTTAGATCGCTTCACACTCTTTCCAAACCCCATCCTACTTCTGCTGTGGCAGAGCTCACTGTCATTTAAACTTTTTCCTGCTTTTATGCTCTCTTGGCAGCTAATACTTGAGATTTTTAAAGCTCAGTCTGTCCAAGCTTATTTTTCAGTAGGCAAGGCTGCTACTTTTCAAACAGCTTTTGCTCACAGTTACCTGCAAAAAATAGTTAGATAGATTTAGGAATATGGGAATTTAGTTCTACAACTACTTGATATATCCTTGATTAATCTCCACTTAAAATCAAAATAAGCCAGTGGCTTTTGACTATTTTTTTTCCCACTTGCATGATAATAGTATCACAGTGTTTTATCAAATATCAATGATTACAGGCCTTAAGCAGGAAGAAAACTGAGTATGTGAGCAGATTGCATCTCAGGCAACAACATGTGATCCAATATTAAACATGAGCTTTTCAAGTTACAGAATCATGGAAGAGCCCAGGTTGGAAGGAACCTTGAAAGATCATCTGGTCCAACCAGATGGTTGGTTATGTAGTCAAGTAGACAAGAATAGGAAGAGAGAAACCATTTGCTTTAATGAAATAGGGCTTTCACTTAGCAAAGGATAGTATTTGCTGGGAAAAAGCACCTTGAATTCTTTGAAAGGTTTTTTTGAGTTTAAAGGGGTTATTCAATTTTTTTTTGGTGTTTGTAGAAGTAACTGAAGGTTCTTATTCCAGTGTGTTCCCAGTAAAATATGAAGTTTGAGAGAAAATACAGTTAATACCTACAGGAGTACTTCTAGTGATACCTCTCTTCCAGTTTTTCTAGTAAACCCTTATTAATTATACTAATTGTTACTATATCTTGTGACTTACAAACTGTGAATTTACATTAAATTTTAAGAACTACTTTTTAGAGAGTAGTTAGAACTACTTTTTTTCTGAGTAGTTTTACAGTTCCAGCTGTCCCTAACATCTTGTACTTAGTCCAAGAGAGTCTGGTCCTAAAAGCAGATTCCTCAGGCACCTGAATTTATTTTCCCCTGTAACTTTTTCCAAGGCTAACTTTGCAGTTCCCTTTGTGAAGTGTGAATACCCAGTGAGGTAGTCTTTTTTACCACTGGACTAGGCAGGATAATGCACTGCTTGATTGTTCCAGAATGCTGTTGTGTTTCCTACCACACCTCTTGGCTGCAGCAGTGTAGCCAGAGCTCGTACTCTTTGCTATCCATGATATTCCTGAAAAATTTCTGAGGTTTGGTGTTTTCCAGGACACAGATCTGCCCTTTGGTCCTGAATGTTCGTGAAAGTTGCATTTGGTTATGTTGAAATGCTAAATGAGCTTGTCTTCCCAAGAGTTTGGTCTTAAGAGGTGTCTATCAGCAGCATGTTCTGCTTTTCCTGGGAAGTTAGAGAGCACACAGACAACAGAACTGGGAAGATGATAATAAAACACAGTTTTAGAGACACAACTGCACATATCCCTGACAGCTATTCCTTATGCAGCTGTGCTGTTAGTATTTGCCAGGCATTTTTTACTCCATTACAGACTTGTGGTTGTTTGTGTGTGTTAATTCTTTAATCAGTGCTCTGTGGCATGAAGCCCATCATTCTGCACAAGCCAGGTGAATTCTCAGTTACTTTAAGAACTAAATGTTTCATGTTCCAAATGTAATGTTTGATTCAGCTTTTCTGTTTGTTAAGGTTGAGTTGCTCTAATTTACTCACTTGTATTCTCTATCACTTGTCTTGTGGCTTTGCATGGAGCAGGTGTCCCATTTCCCTCTGTTAGGCAAGGAGTTAATCCACAGCTGTGGTTAGATATGAATTTGCTTGGCAGCGTAACTATTGCTTTCTTGAAGCACCTATTTTTGAATTTGATGGTGATACCTTGTGGGCATTAAAGTTTCAATGTTTCAGCTTCAAGCAACAGTTATGTTCTTGCAGATCCAAACTGGCAGACATCAGTAGCCTAAATGCTAGTGTTTATTAGAGCAGAGCAAGGCTTGAGGGTAACTGTGCCAAGTGTTGGCTCATTTAATTGGCAGGAAGATTCAAAAAGGCTTCTTTTAAAGATAAAGACAAGAATTGGCGCGGGCTAGGCAGGGGTGAGCAAGTGGCAGTGGGTAGGGCATGTGGTAGGTGTCTTCTATCTTTCTATAGATAATTTGAAGGCAAGAGCAGGCTCATTGAGACAAATGAGCTGTCATGCCATTAGGAATAATAGCAAGTTGAAGTAGTAGTGTGCAGCACTTGTCACTGCTGGAGATCAGTAGGCATGGCTCTGCAATATTCGTACTAGAATCATCTCCTTGCTTTTCTGGAGTCCTAATAAGTTATTAATTCCTTGTATTTAAGAATTTTGGTAAACTTTAGTGCAGGAAAATTAGTGAATTATCTTTTATCATGATTGGGAAGCTACTTGGAATTAACATACCCTTTGGTTTGTTTATCCAGGAGAGCTCCCTCCCAAAGTTCACCAACACCCGTGCTCTTACATAAATTTGATCTGGTTTAACCTGAACATGATTAGCTCTTGTCTTTGTTTGCAAACTACTTAGATATATTTGGATGACTCACATCTGGGCTGGACTGTTTAAAGTTTGATAGGGTAACTTGGTGTAGATAAATTAGATTAGAACGAGTAAATTGTGCCTCCCATTTACATCCTGAAAGAGCAGAGATGAGAGATGAGTGTCTTCGTGTTGCCATCACTCATGATGTTTTCTGAGTGTTGTAGACTAGATGTTTTAGAGTAGATTCTTATTAATAGATCAGATTAGTAGAATCAGAGACAATTAGTCATTTGACAGATTTGGTTTAATTGGTAGTTAGGCTAATAATTTGAATTACTAAAAATAGTAAATTCATTGTAATACAGACAAAAGAACTTCACTCTTTCCAAATCTCTACTCAGACTAAAGCAGGGTCTTTGGGGGGGTTTCATCTAGGTTGCACCTGCTTATGTAATGGCTGAGTGGGCTGCCTCTGCTGCAGAGTTTGGATGGAGCAGTGTGGGTTGGGAAAGATAGGACCTGTGTTCTTTGGGAAACCTTTGAAGCTGTTTGAATCATGACCTGAAGGATAGCCACAAGAGACATGGAAATGCAAAGATATAGGTCAGCATGCACTACATCACCCTGTTCTGCTGTTACCACATGCCATGTGAACTCAACAGGAACCAATTCCTTATTGTTGCGGATGAACATTTGATTTCCAGGTTCCATAGAGAAGACCATTAATTGGTGCTTCTATGATTACTGCAGATTATTTAATGTGACCTGCTCCTCATGATACCAACCTGTCATCTCTTTCTATCTATTGAAGAAGACTGTACTGAAGCTAATATTAAATTACCTGCCTGTGGGGTTTTGAAGCTCTATTTCATTTGTCATGCTGCAGTTTGTAGCTTGAAAATTTGCTCATCAAGTCTCAGGATGACTTGAGTGAAAGAGGCAAAGATTTTCTGTGATTAAGTGGATGCTTTTGTTTCTATTTCAGGCAAGCCCCACAGCACTGGCAGCTCCGAACGGATTCAGCTCTCAGGAATGTACAATGTTCGAAAAGGGAAAATACATTTGCCAGTCAACAGATGGACAAGACGCCAAGCTATCCTTTGTGGAACATGCCTAATTGTCTCATCAGTAAAAGAAAGCCAGACTGGAAAGATGCATGTCCTCCCTTTAATTGGTGGAAAAGTAAGATATTTTATTGTATTTATTTGCTTGGTTAACCCATGTCTCTTTATGAAGAGAAGATTGCATTCAATTAGGATGATTCTGACCCTCCAAAAGCTTGTTTCTCTAAATGGGATTTTCAGAGTATATAAGTGACTTTTGGTTATGGTCAGTCATATTTAACAATTTAGAATGTTCAAATTAAAACTACAAAGCAAAGAAAAGGATTCACAATCAGTGTCTTTCTTGTGGGCAGTGTTAATTGGTTTATGTATGCAATAGCATACAGCCAGAGGATCCGTGCAGGTCTGTTGGGTGTGATCTGTGCCATTCTTCCTCATCCAGGTTTTATCCATGCTGGATTTACTCTAAGGTTCTGAAAATTAACAAATAAGGGCATGGGCTTTTTCTGAACATTGGGGGAGTTTCGAGTATTCAGCATTATATGAATCTCTTGTAAGCTAAGAGCAGCAAACGTTTTTCCTTGTGAGAAGCTGAAACTGAACTTTTTTATGATAGATTACATCTATAACCCAGGAGTTCCGGACTGAACACAAGGAGGTTTATTTTTTTTCCAATGTGATGGTGACTGAGCACTAGCATAGGTTACTCAGATGAGTGATGGTATATCTATCACCTCTGGAGTTACTTAAAAGCCGTCTGGACATGGTCCTGGGCAACTGGCCTTAGGTGGACCTGCTTGAGCAGGGGATTGAACCACATGACTCTAGAGGTCCCTTCCAACCTTAACTCTTTGATGAAACTGTAGTGAAGACAGTAAGATTACAACGTCACTGTTTTAACCTAAGTAGTGTTTCAGAAAACTGTTATCAGCTTGTTTCACTGAGGTAATGGAAGAGAATCATCATCTTGAGGATGAATTTACACCTTAAGTAATCCTCCTTTACCTTACATAGGGATAAGTTGAATTCTAAACAGTTATTAGGAGAGAAACAAGTTTTACAATATTACGTATGCAGATGAGAGTTGATTCATTAATATTCTATACTAGTAGTGAGAAAAGTAGTTCTGCCTTCTACAAGCTGTTTTTCCTGCCTATTTTAGGATTTTTCACATGATTCTCCAGCTCTTCTGGGAGATACTGAAGTAGAAACATTGTCCTCTTTTGGCAACAGTGTGTGAACTCTTGAGAGTGAATTGTATTCCTGGCTGTAGGTTGCTGGAAAGGACAGGGTTAAGGTTCCCATCAGCCTTCTCTTTGAGATGAATATTCTTTTCATCTCAATATATTTATTTTAATTTAAAAAGGGAAAAGATTATGTACCATGTTAATTGCTTAATGTGGAATTTCTAAGTAGCTTTTGCACTGAAATGCCTTATGTGATGTAAAACATGTAGACTGTGTTAAGCAGAAAGTTGACTACAAATTTTAAAAGAAAAAGATAACTAAGCTCAGAAAAATGTACTGAGAGCTTCTGCTGACAAAGCTTGGGAGGAGGGTGTTTGGCACAGAACTAAGTGTTTTTTAAATTATTACTCAAAAAATATTCTTCCTCATCCCCATAAATACTCTTCACTTCCTGGTTTGCAAAGGCTTTCCAGAATGCTGTACTGAGACATTGAGACCATAAGTTGTGTGGGACTTCTCATGTATGGTAGCAGAATGATGTACTCTGGGTGTTTTTTAGCAAGTTGAGAAATGCCAAAGAATTTAATTGGGCTGTAAGAGAAGCATTTTGTTAAGTCTGTTTTTAATAACCAGGGAGTATAAATTGTATTTTTTTAGGTTGCATAAAAACAACCTTAAATGCGTTTCACTGGCAGACCTTTTATGGTATTCAGTTTCTATTAAAATGTTTATGTTCTTGGTGGTTTTCTCCGTTAGTTCTGTCCTCCTTCTGTTCTCATTCCTGCTTGTGTAGATTTCACGAATATTTGACATCCAAGATCCAGCTTGGGTATTTGAGATCATTAGCCCAGCTGTACTTGATGCTCTCTTCTTGAGTGCAGTAACTTTGCCTTGGGAAGTTTTGCAAAGAGAGTTTTGATTTTTGTTCACTCACAGTTTTGTGTTTCTGCTGTAGGTGGAAGAAGTGAAAAAGCACCAGCACTGTTTAGCGTTTAGCTCCTCTGGACCTCAAAGCCAGACCTACTACATTTGTTTTGATAACTTCACTGAATATCTGCGATGGCTGCGACAAGCATCAAAGGTGAGAATGCTGCTAACTCTGGTGTGAATGGGATGTTTGGAGAGTTTGCCCCAGTTCTGTCTTCTCCACTCACCAATGCTGTCCCTCTTCTGGGTTTATTGTCAAGACCTGCTGTTGCTGCTGTTAGTGTTGTGTGGAAATACTCAGTTTGAGAGCTCTTGGTAACAGACAATAGGGAGGTGAATTTCTCTGCCTTTACACCAAGTCATCTTTCTACTCAGGTTGTGTAAGCTAAATGCTGTACTGAATTTCTTCCATTTTCTTATCAGCTGGATGGATCTACTGAGGGTATTATAATAACAAGGATGACAAATATAACTGTAAACACTTCAGTTAAAAAGCTTTTTTCAGTGTTATTAAAACCTAAAATAATGTCCTTTTTAAAATTAATTCCTTACCCAGAACCTAAACATTAAATTGCTAGAATAAAGGAATTTTTTTCCTGCTTTGAAGTGTTGCTGAACCTCTCTCTCATTTAATAACTATTTGATTTTTGGGTTATTTGTAATAAGTAAACCATTTTTCTGCCAGTGAAAAAAAGTTACTAACTAAAGCCTTTGTAAAGCAAATTTTATACTGGGCTTAGAACACTATTAATTATAGGAATTTAGGGCCTGCATTATTTCATTTAACTCATTAGTTCTACTTTGTTTTGTTGAAAGATGTTCTTGCAGTTGTCTGTTTTTATCTCGTAATCCCTACCACTTTTTTACTAAATCCTTATATATCTTGAACCATTGTTTTTTTCATACTTTCTACAATAGAGGTTTTTTTTGCTGTGCTGTCAGCATGCTCTATTCGGTTTTGTAGTTGGGCCTAAACTGTTCATTAATGTTGTACTTGATAGGACTCTCCATGCTCTTTACTATGTAAAAGCAACTTAGTTTTATGTAGCAGCACTTAGAGACACTCATGTAAGCACTAGATCTGTTTTGCCTTTAGATTATCCAGCCCATTGCCAATGATCGAGCTAGGTTAGGGGCTTTTTAAAGAGGTTTGATTATATGTCAAACTTTCTTCAGACAGTAACTAATACACCTTCTAGCATATGCATAATTTAAAATGTCTTTTAGGGCTTTTTCTTTTAGTAAGTTTTAAAGTTCTTTTTAAAGAAGCCATTCTGGCATATCTGCTTAGGTCTGTTAAGCCTCAAGGTAAAAATCCCCAAGGCATGTTTTATGAGACGGTGAGGCACAGTCTGTCAGGTTTTTGAGTTCTTGCTGCTTTGGGGCTGTCTCTAGGACAGTAGTGTCCTTTCATCTCCAGAGGGTTTGACATCAGATAAATGAAAGGCAAATCTAATGAGTGGGGAAAACAGTGGAAAACAATGAACTTCAGAGCAAGAGATAAATGGCCAGAAAGCCCCTCTGAATTACTGGCAGCCTAAGCTTGTTCTGTGCCATGCTGTGCTTCTCTCTTTCTCTCTGGTTCACCCAAATGACTAACAGCATCGGGATGATAGCCAGCATGAGAACATATCCTCATGCACTCACGATAACCTCCCATTTTTATGTAAGTGTAGAAAGAAAATGCATAGTTTCAAGTGTCTTTTCAGACTGTCGGAAGTGAAGAAGCTCTCTATGCTATTCTTTTAGTTGGTAAAACATACTTTGAGGAAAAAATAAAGGTGTTTTCCCCAGCTCCCCGGCCCCCAAACTTGAAACTTGGCATTCTGCATTCATAGATTTTCACTTTGCCGCTTCAAGTTGGTTTTTTTTGATGTTTGGGGTTCCTGTCCTGAGACTGAAAAACGGAGACTAGCATGGTTGTATGCAAGGCAATCCTGTGGGAAGGCTGCACAGTAACACTGTTTCTGAAGAACAGAAACAGGGAAACTAGTAATGCTGCAAAAGTAACTAAAATTTCCTCCAGCTGGTGCTGTTTGTGTCAAAGTGCTTAATTGTGAGGTGCACCACACCTAATTTACATGTATAAAGAAATGAGAGAAGTTGAATTTTCAGCTCTGTACTTCAGGCAAACTAACATTCTTATGCTGGGAAAAACCCCCAACATTTATGAGGTATTCCGCCTCAGGTGTTTGAAAACTAATCAAGTTCAGAGCTTCTGAAATATTCATGTTAACCAAGAAAATACTATGTAAAGCACTGTGTTTCTAAAAGCAGGCAGATTTAGGAAGGGAGTTGTTATGGTTCTGAAACTTAGCTTCTAGTTGCTTGCTATGGGCTAGGTCACATGGTGCTTACAAATTCTTCCCTAATACTGGTGTTTTGTATAGTACTTGCACTCTTGTGAGTTGTTTATGAATAATATTTAAGACTGTGTTTTAAATATAGATGTTATTTAGTGGCATTTGTTTTGAAAATTGCATTTGTGTTAACTTACATTCAATGGTAGCTCTTCAGAGTAGTTCTTCTTTGTGTTCCTGATACATGCAGCTGAAAACTGAGGCTTCTGATTCTTGCTTAGTATAATGAAAGCTTCAATTATAAATTTTGATGCAGAAGGAAATCCCTGGTAAAATATTTCTTTAAAATTGCTCAGTTCAGTTTTTAACTGTGAAAAAAGTCATGTCTGTCTTCTGTATACTTCAGAAGAGCTAGATGATGATGTTATTTTAACTTTTAAATAACAAGCTCTATCTTGAAAGGAGACTTGCAAAGAATGCTTGCTCTGCAGTCTTTCTCCCCACAGAATATTGGCAATGTTGACTTTCTAGTGGTGTTTCAGAATGAGACAAATCCTAATGCATCACTCCTGCAATAAATGTGCTAGAAAATATTTTAATTCATGTTTGCAGAGACTGGGGTTTAATTTAATTAAAAACAAGTATCACTCTGTATAATCAGATTCATTCTAACAGTGGAATCTATCATAGCCAAGACAGCTCTCATTCTCTTTTGGAAGGTGAATAGTTGTTAGGATTGGTTTGCCTAATTGTATGTGTCCTGAGGTGAACAGAACTTCTGTTTTCAGGACAGACTAGAATTACTGCACAAATACTGACCTAAATATTGAACTTGGTGACATACTTATTTCAAATAGGTCACTTTTAGATATGCTGATTTAGCCTCAAACAGAATATTTTTAAAAGCTGGAAATGTGTCTTGTTCGTTAATATTGATAATTCTATACCACAGTGCATTTCTTCCCTTCTACTTTCCAAAAACTGGAGGCCTAATTAAGGAAGCTTAAAAGCAAAACAACAGCAACAGATTTGGTCCTTTGTGATCTAATGCATTCCTTCTCTTGCCAAATGTTGAAAAATAAGCTTATGCAACTGGGAAGGGGGAGCAGAGGGGAAAGAAAGGAACATCTTCACAGCTTTAAAGAATTTTGTCTGCATAAAGTTGTCATGATGGTTCTGGAACTGGCACAATTACTTGCACAGCAAATGTGCCACTGTTTGCTACTTGAATGTCAAATGCAGAAGGACAGGGCAAAGAACGTTAGTGAGGAGGACATAAGGGCATTCCTCATTTGCCACTTCCAAAAGCTAAAAATCTATACTTAATGTGAAAGAGAGAGAAATGTTATGTGTACGGTGTTAGGGAGTGCTGTTAGTGTCTTGCTATTGTGAGGCTTTTATTTGGGATGTGATCTGCTGTTGGATACTTCTAACAGCTAAACCTAACCATTTTTCGACATACGAAATTTCTGTTGTGAGTACTGCCTATGACACAATTCAGGACATGGGTGGTTTGGCTGGAGTATAAAAGGATTAGCAGTTCTCTCGTTTCCAAGGCGTGCAGTTAAAATGGGATGTGACGGTCTGCCTTGGAAATTCAGTATTGCAGAGCTTATGCTGAGATGCATTATGGAATTTTATCTTCTTGGAAACAGTGTGCCCCACTGGGCATGCTGGGATGAGTTATCTGATCCCACAGAACTTCTTGCCTCCTGGCTGCAGGAGAGCAGGAAGTGTGTCAACAGCTTCATGGGATAATAATTTCCTGCTTTAGTGCTTGGTTTGATGGGGCAGGTAGAGAAGAGAGGTGATGAGGGACAAGGGCTGTCAAGGCACAGAGCCTTGTGTGTCTGCACATCATTGACCAGAGTCCGACAGCTGTGTTGGAACTGTTGCTGTGTGGGGCTTAGGTGCCTACACACACAAGAGTCCTGCTGTTGAAAATACAAGGAATGTCCAAAAATAGGATTTAAAAGCTATGAAATTTAAGAGTTTTCTCTTGTGTGCTTTCATATTTTCCTTTCCCTGTTTCAGTCACCTCTGTGTTAAAGTCTGTAGTGGAAGTGTGTGGTGTTCCAAACTAGCCTGTGAAAAAGGAGAGACTAAATGATGATGTCAGTGTACATTATGTTTAAAACATGGTAAAAATAGCAAGAATAGCAAATTCAACTGATAAGGATGCGCTGCCATGTTGGCCTTATTCCTTTCATGTCAGTGCAGAATCCTCTCTTCATACATTTGTTTGCACTGTGAAGCTAGCAGAAAATAAGAGCAGATTAGAATTTAGCTTATACTATACAAGTAATGCAGGAACCTCTACAGCCGTAGTCTCCGACTTTCCTCAACTTGTGTAGAGATGTACTGAAGCAGCAGTATAAAATAACTGGTTTTGCTTTTTGCTTTCTTTTCTAATTATTTTTCAGTACAAATTTGACAACTGAGTACAGAAACTGTTCTGAAAGAAAGTATGAACCCTGTAAAGAGGACAAAGCTGATCTGTAAATCCAGTGATATGATATGATATTTATTTCTGATGAGGAGAAAAGGTTTGAGTTCTGACCAGATACTTGGTGCTACAGACCATGTTTATATATATATAAATTCTACAGAATCTAGAAATTAATTCCTGACCTTGACTGCAATTCTGCAAAAATATTTCCAAAACATGAGACCAAGATGATTAGCTTTTGGATGTGTTTTACAGAAACTGTGCTGAGGAAATGCAGTGACGAACAATTGAGTGTTAGTGTTAAAGATGTTACCTGCTTTTCATCTGTGCTTCATTCACCTTTGAGACAGGAATAGATCATCAACCATGGGACTACTTTTTCCTTCAGCACATAAGATTCTGCTCATTAATTAATGTGGTGGGAAATAAGGCATATCCACTTGTGCAGGTAACTTCGTCTTTATTGCAGATACTCTCAGATGTTAGTGTTTGGCTTTCTCCTGTCTGCCATGGTCAGCCAGGAAGAGTTTTGTGAGAAACTTCCTCACCAGCTTCATTGTGGAACACAGACTTTGCAGAGCTTTTTGATATAAAATACAGCTCCCAGTCTGTAAAGAAGGCTTGAAGCCACTAGTATAATGGTTAAGTTAGCCGTACATTGTATTTGCCTTGGCTTGCCCTCCAGGTGATTGACCTATTTCATATGTATTTCTGGATACTGTAATGAGCTGTCTTCACAGAGTTCATCACTGCAGTAGTTTTTATTAACAAGTCTCAGTTGTTTCTGGAGGCATTAGGAACAGGCTTTTCTAATGCTTACTGGACAAAATGGCCTCAGAATACCTTTCTGCTGAGCTTTGATCACAGAGCAGCACCGATGGTGAGTATAGGGAAAAATCACTTGCAAGGATAACAGTTTAAGTTATTTGAGGTGTTACTTATTACACTGCTGAGAATTCATACTTTTATGTCACTGGATGCACTGTCTCCTCTCCAAGTGTCTTTTAAGCCCCCTAAGCAATGGATAACCTTCTTCTGGAGGAATACTGTGGATAACTTTATTCTCCATGCAATTTGAATTTCTGGATTAGTATTTTCGCTTTTACATTTTGCTGTTGGTTATCACCTGTGATCATTCTACAGGGAATGAATGTGTGCAACAGACTATTTGTGTTGAAGTTAGGAATTTCTGACATTTCGTTTTAGCTTTATATTCTTAGTCTGTGTGTTTGAATGTACCATTGTGATTCTGGGCTGCCTGGTTTTGTGCGTGTTGGGGTCACGTTGGAGGTCAGGAATGTGCTGGCTAGTCACTGAGGAGGTGTCCATGAAGTACTTGGTTTGTTTCTTATCTCAGTTGAGCTTTGCAGCTGGAAAATTAGTCTTTATTCTAATAAGAACTAAAAATTAGTTTAGTGTACTGCCAGCATCAGTGGGCATCTTTTAATAGTAGCCTTTAACCAAAGCTTGTTTTCTTTGGAGACAGCAGTTTGGGTTTCTTCACACTTGAGACTAAGCCTGTTGGACATCTAGTCAAGAAAAGAGAACCCAGAGAGGATTTTCTCATGTTTTAAGAGTGGGTCTTTGTGAGTCTTTTTTTTGAGCTGATCCTTACTTACAGGAAATATGATGAGACTAAGTTTAGTACAAGGAAACCTTTTTTCCCCTAATACCATAAAATGACAATGTTGAGATAATGCTTTTGCTAAAAATAGATCCCTAAAAATAAACCCACTGCTTCCTTTTGGTGGTGATTACAAGTACTCAAACATAAACAAACCTCTGGTTTCCATGTGGAGCTTGACTTCCTTTTCTCTGTCTGCGTGAACTTTTGGGTATTTGGGACCTTTGCTCTGAAGTCATATCTGGTCATTCTTGCTGTTGGTGGCTTCTTATCTCAAGTGTGAAAGCAGAAGATTGGGCAAAACAAACTTGAAGCCAGTTTTGTTGCTCTTTTGATGAAAGCACTTGAAAGTGTTCCTCCTCCTCTTTCCCTGCAAAGCCTATTCTTTGTGCCTTTTGTTATTAGAGGTTGAAATTTTGGAAATGAACTTCTGGATGTGTTTCAGTATAGTCAGTCTCTCTTAATGGTTCAGGAGGGAAGCCTGGTGTTTTGCCTCAGCTGATTAATTTTGCATGTCTAAGTAGTTCAGCTGATTTTAAAGTGTAATGGTTTCTTCAAGCTCTTAATTTGTGTTTTAGAGAAATTATACTTTCACTGGCTTTTTTTGTTTGTTTTTTTTCTTTTGCTGGAATTTAGAGAATCTGTGGTTCTTGTTTTGGGCTTTCTGCCTTCAGTTAATAGTAGTTATTGAACTATTGCAGCCAAGAATGAGAACAGAAAACTAGGTATCACCCACACATTTAGAATAGCATTCAGTACTGTCTTTTGAAGCCTATTAATCAGGTTCTGATATTATTGAAGCTGAATTTGTGCAGTTCTAGCATAAATATGGGAAAGTATCACCTGGAAGCTCAGTGAGGTGTTCCATATATTACCTTTTAAGGTGTGTTCTATCCAGAAGGACCCCAAAGTGTTTTCAGTAATCTCTGGAAGTGAAAGAGTAGAAACAGGAGGGAGAATGAATGCAGTGTTGCTCTGAATGGAGCTCAGGGGAACCAAGTGTCAGCAGTGAGCATATCCTGTAAGATGGGAGGGAATTGCTGCGACTGACATATTGTACGTGTAAGGTGATAATGGAGCTGGACTTGAAACTTGACTTGTAACACTGAAAGCCTTTCCAAGCAAAGTCTAGCAACAAGGAAGAAAGGAGGGGAATTACTAGTAAAACCTTACTTTAGGGACATTTATTCTTTTTAGGCCTCTTCTGTAGTCACTGGAGAAGGATTAAACTCTCCAAGGAGAAGAGGGAGTGAGTGCTGGAGACCAGTTTTAGGCCACAGGCCGGTAGAGCTATATCCATGATTATTTGTGTTGCAAAACACTTGGGCCAGAAGGCCTTTCTGAGTTACAATGGTATAATGGCATGAAAAGAGTTCATCTGATTGTAGAATTAATCCATGTGATACAGCTGTGTCAAAGAACCTAGATCAGAAATTGAGGACCTAGCATAATCTCTTGCTTAGCACAAACAAAAAACCCTACCACCATCTCCATGTGCGAGTGGGGAGACTCAGACAAGTGAACTTGCAGTGTAAGTCTTGCTGGCAAGAGTCTGAAATCTATAGTATATCATAGCGTGGTTTGAGTTAGAAGAGACCTTAGATTTTCTACTTCCAAAATCCCCACCATGGGCAGGGACACTTTCCAGTAGACCAGATTGCTCAAAGCCCCATACAATCTGACTTTGAACACTTCCAGGGACAGGACATTCGCAGCATCTCTGAGCAACCTTGGATTATCTTTGTGACCCTTCTCTGGACATGCTTTAAAAAGTTCATGTCTTGATTGTGTTAGATACCTTAGACCTGGATGCAACACTCCAGGTGGGGTCTCAAAAGGGCACAGTAGAAGGGGAGAATCATCTCCCTTGCCCTCCTGGCCACATCTCTTTTCATGCAGCCTAGCCTGTGGTTGGCCTTCCTGGCTGTGGGTGCACATTGTTGGCTCATGTCTGGCTTTTCATCCACCAGAGCCCCCAAGCCCCCTCCACAGCACTGCTCTCAGTGATGACTTCTACCAGTCCATACTTATGTCAGGGGTCGCCTCCTGACCCAGGTGCAGCTCCTGGGACTTGAACTTCTTAAACTTTGTGAGCTCTTGTGGGTCCACTTTTCAAATTTGTCCAGGTCCCTCTGGATGCCATCTCTTCTTTCTGTTGTGTCATCTGTAAGCTTGCTGAGAGGGTCTCATTGATAAAGCTATTAAAGAGCATCAGTCACAAGACCGGTGGTCCCGAGGAACACTACTCTCCACCAGCCTGCACCTAACAGAGAGCTGTTAGCCACAACTTTGGCTGCATCCATCCAGCAGTTCCTTATCTGCTGAAGAGTCTACCCTTCAAATCTGTGTCTTTGTGGTTTGGAGATAAGGATGTTGTGTGGGACTGTGTTGAAGACCTTAGAGAAGTCCAGATGGATGACATCAGGTGGTCTTCCCTTGCTGGCTGCTGCAGTCACTCTATGGTAAAAAGGCCACCACATTGGGCAGGCATGATTTGCACTTAGTGTCTTGTATGTGCCTTAGCACTGCTTCCATGAGGATCTGCTGTGTGATTTTCCCATGCTGAAATGAAAAAATGCTGGAGGGCTGCTCATTGCTAAGTCTGCATGCTTCATAGTACAGCAGCTTGCCTTGGTAAAAAAATTAATGTAGCAGGAATAGTAAAATGAAAAAGGGATTTTTCTTAATTTTTTTGAGACTGTCACCTCTTTGGCAGTATTTACTCATGAATTAGTTTCAGTTAAGCTCTTTTAAGGATATTAATATTCTCTGCTTCACCAAATGAAGATTCACATGTCTGAATTATAAGTAGCTTAATGCTACAGCTAATTACTATCACTTAAGTCTAAGTTGCATCTTAAGCCTTGTCCTTGCAGGGATCTTAGTGTGAGCATATCAGTGTGACTACCTCCAAGGTGGAGAGTTGATATCATACCCTGGGTAATACCAATTCCAGTACATGATCTCTAAAAGAGGAGTACCCTTCCTCCAGGAGGAACAAAAGTACTCATATTCTTGTAATGACTTCAGATACTACCCAGCATTTCCAAATGACAGATGATGGATGTTACCTTTTTTTTGTCAAATTCTTGATGTCAAGATCTTTATTAAACTTGGGATACTGGCTTTCACATCTGTGAATTTTTTTCTGGTATCCTGTCATGAAAAGTAAGGGAGCCCAATTTCTGGTTAATCCCCTTCACATTTCCCCTTCCCCACGTTTGCTAATGCTGTTTTCAGTTGTTAGAGGTTTGCACAAGGGCCAAAAGTAGAAGTGACCTGTTTGTTTATAGAACTTTGTACAGAGATAAGGACAGCAGAGAAGGAACAAGTTTAAATTATTTTTATGCCCCTGAGTCTTGCGGGCATGAGGTATTTGTACCAGAGACTTTTGGCTACTTCACCTGCAGAGGAGAGATGGGGCAAGAGTGCCTTGTGAGTGCTGCCACAGTGGCATGCACTTCTGCCCTGTAGCTTAATAAGGAATTACTACTCTGACCTGTGGCAGTGCCTGTTGGGTTTGTGGAGCTGAGTGAAGGCTTTAAAAAAAACCCTTTGCTGAGTTTTAAATTTTCTGTGCAAAGCCCTTAGCTTGAGTTGGCGTGTATCTAATTTAATATTTGAAAGAAAACAGAAAGGAGATGCTGGAAAAGCCAGTACCCTTTTACCCTTGGGCTGCACCCATTTTAACAGTTGTCATTTAAAAATGAAAATATATGGCTTTAAAGCAAAAGCAAATGTTTTATTCCCCCTCCCCTTCATTAAGTTTTTAGACGTTAGTTTGTTTACCAGGCTAAACAGTTCCTCAGCTCTTGGCTGTGGCTCAGGGCACCAGTGTGCTTCCTGGTGGTGGACTTCAGCTCACTGGAGGGAGACCTCTCTGCTGAGCAGGGCTTTGATGTTTGAATGCAAAGGAGGATTAGGATTTGAAGCAAGGTTATTTCTGAGGTGAAGAGAACCTGTTTGCTCGAAGTTAGTTTAGGTTTTTCAAGACAATGTATCACTGTTTAGTTAAGACTTACACAGGAGTTGGTGGGATGCAATGGTTATCAAACTGTTTAAAAACAAATCCTAAAGGAGAAAAATTAAACTGCCTTTGTATTGCATGTCTACAGCAGGTATAATTTAACACTGTCAACTCAGTTCAAACAGACTGGGAATTTGGCTGCCTGTACAGTGTGGGCTGTTTTGCTCTTTTGTCTTCTGTTGAAGTCCTAGGCAGTAATTTCTTATCTGAATAGAGCTATAGGGAATGGGATGAGAGTAAACAGGAAAAAGACATAATTACATTGGATTAAATTCACACCACAGGTCACACCAAAAGATGTCCTTGTGTAAACAAGACTTGTGTTTGTCCATACAGCTGGGTTCAGCTGTGCCCATTGCTGACATCCATTGTCAGCACCAGATCATTTTTGTAGTATAGCCAAGACTTTAAAACAAAGACGATAATCAGTCTTGTTGCGTATCTCGGTGACAGAGGTGTCATTATACTGATGGACAAAGCAAAGTGGTTTTTCAGCCCTGTGTAGCAAGAAGCAGCAGGAATATGGGATGATGCAAGTATTTTTCTGTATTTTTGTTGCCAACTGATAAAGATTTATGGTGAACTCATACTGTATTTTCACAAGTCTTGAAATACTGCTTCCTTTTAAAAAATAGTAAGTATTTGGTAAATCTTTATTTGAAGTGTTGCCTGGAATCTAGGCATGTGAGGTACTGCCGGCTTTTTTGAATAGTTGTTTTTATTTGTAGGTGTACTGTGGCACATGTATAAAAGTAACACATGTATAAAAATGAGTTTTCATATTAGGGAGACTCCTATTTCTTTGATATGTGTGCAGCTCTTAGGTGGGAAGGAGCAGAAGGCATACTGTCCAAGTGAGGGAGAGCACTCTGCAGCAGCCTTATTTATGGTAGTATTTGCAGGATAAATCTGCATTTTGTTGCTGCTGTGGGAAAATTAAAAGCACAATGACAGGTTTTTGGTGTTTGCAGTGGATAGTCCCAGGGCTTTTTGTTGTATATGTGCTACATTGTGTATCATCAAAGCTACAGTTAGTTTGCCATATTCATTTGAAGAATGAAAAAAAATACAACGGTGTAGGCATAGTATGCATAACTGAGGTTGCAACAGGAATTGGGGGGAAAAAAATCTTCTGTTGGAATTTGCGGTTTGATGTACAAGATTCAGTGTGGCCTTATCCCATTCCTACTCCTCTGCTATTACAGTGGGGGACATTGCAACACAATGACAGATTGTACAGTATTTAAAAATCATATCCAGGAAATGGAGAAAGCAGCATATTTCATATTGTTTATTTGTATTTTTTGGTTATTAAATATCCCAACTGAAAAACAGGCTTCAAAAAGTGAGATCTTGCTTTGTGTTTGAGCTGTATGGCTGTCAAATGTTGCATGTCTTGCAGAGACAAGCATTGACTCTACAGCTCCTGCCGTAGCTCCTGTCACTGAGAGCTTATGATGTACCATCTTCTGAGAAGGTCATTGCCCCAGCCATTTCCTCAGTGTTATTGGCGCTGAAATTGCAGCAGTGGTTTTATGTGACACAAGTGGGAAGGGTCTGTGCAGTTTGGGATATGATGAGAAGACGTTTGAGAGGGGTTGGTTCAGACCATGGCGACTTCTGTCTGTGGAGTTTTGAATTGTACTGCTTGTGTTTTTATTTTTATATATGTACATATAGCATATCAAACAGCTATACTTAAGAGTTGTCCACAAGAAAACACCAAACAAACCATAACAAGCACTCAATGCAGGTTCTCTATGAATCCAGAAAGCCTTTCTCTCTAGCAGGGCTACCACACCAGCTCTCTTCACAATTTTTGTAGGAGCATGGATGTGTTGAACACAGCACAGATAACTTGTTGGGACGTTTATTCTATAGTGGAATGTTTTGGTTTTGTTTTCTTCCAGTGGAAGCATGACTTTCTGCAGACTTTCTCCTTTTTTCCAGATGCATTTTATTCTTTGAGTGTATAGGATGTTCTACTCAGCTTTTTCCTACCCTTTATCAGCTTATCTCTGCACTGATTCTCCACAGTGAATTAGGGAAATCCAGTACTTTATTAAATAACTGTTTCATCTTCTAGAAAAAAAGTCTTTGCTTTTCATAAACCATGGCAGGCTCAAGCATGCACAGTCTTGCTACATTCAAGTCCAATTGTAGACAATAGCAAGGATTTCAGAGCAATGATTACAGAATTCTGATATTCAACTTCAAAATAACTGGTGGAAATTTCTGGTGAATGAGAGTATTAAGATGATGTTCACCTTTGTTACTCCTCATCGTTTTTCATCTTTTTGCTCTATTCTATAGGAATTTGTTACAGAACAGTATTGAGCACTGGTAAGAGAAAAGTCTTATCTCTGCCTATGAGAATAACTATGTGTGTTTATATGAGCCTTCCTTATAACAATTTTGGAGTTAATTCTTAGAGTATGGTTTAATAGCAGAAACACTTGATAAAATTACAGTTGATTCCAGAACTGACACATTTTAAAATAATAGTTTTAACTTTTATAGTAATCGCTCTGGTAGAAGCATCATTCAATATTTGTCAATAGCATGAAAATATTAATTAAATACTTTGTATAATAAAGTGATCCTATAAAAATATCAAACAAAAAATAACCAGTACATACGATCTGTACATACAGTACGTATGTACATACAGTACATACCATCTGTAAAAACAAAACTACTTTTAACTAGATTTTCTCAGGGTTTGACAGCTTTAAGAAAAGATTTGCGTCCTTTTTTGAAGCAACAGTAGAGTTTGTATATTTGATTTTGTTTGGCTGTGTTATCATGATTCCCACTCAGAGTTCCCATTTCTGGTTCTTGAGATATTTTTAGAGTAATCAGCCTTGCTAAGCACTGCTGGGTTGCTTATTGCTGTTCCTATCACATTCCAAACAAGTAGTTGGAGCAACAGTGTATGCAAGCGTTGCACCTGAAATTAAACATTCCTCCTTTTTAATTTAACGGGTGTCAGCAATTTTTCATCTCTTTTGTTTGCAGTGTGATCAGAACTATACAGTACTGGGCATAAACAGACTGAATACCCAGCCTTCAAAGATGACTGCTCAGTATAGGCTATGAATAATTCTTGTCTCATACTACAAGGGGAAGAAAAATAGTGGCTACAGTAACAAAGGAACTGAACTAATTGAGTAACAAAAATTCAAGCGTTTTAATGGTTGTGGGAGGACTGTATGGTTGCATTAGAGAAAAACACTGCACTGTCTGTTCCCCTTGAAGCTTATGGCTGTGTGTTTATAATAGCAACCACTTATCCTAAGGCCTCTGTAGTTGCTTGTTGGAGAGGAAAAAAATATTCTGTGGCCTTCCTTTCAGTGGCAAGCTACTTCGCTTACCTTCTCAAAACCTGATGCCTCTATTTCAGAGTACTTTGTGGCAGGGACTTTATCTCTGCCCAGAAGGTTGAGTGGTGTGTCCTCTCCTTCATCAGAGTTGAGAAGCTTTTATGTTGCTGGGCATTGATGAGGAGTTGTTGGGTCTTTTCCTCTTTTTTTTATTCCTTAGATGAGATGTTTTTTTACCTCCAGAATTCCAGCATAAAAGGTCAGTGAAATAATAGCTGCTTTTGGTGTGAGAAGCTGACACAACACCATAACCATTTGAGCACTGTTGGTGTGGTCCCAGAAGTCTAAAATGGTGGTGTAATTGTTTGCTTCTCTTCCTTTGGTTCAGCCATGCCTGCTCCAAAGATGCCTCTTGTCCTTCTAGCATTTGGCTCCCCTTCCTTGCCCACCGTCCCCACTGCCTTGCACTTCCTTGCACCACCTGTGTGGTGGCGCTTTGCCATCTAGCATGTCCGTGACACTACTTTGTGAAAGAACATTTTTAGTAGCGTTGGACAAATAATATAAGAATTCTACATTGCAGCCTTGGGTTTGTTTTTGATTTTGCTGGTGATATTTTGTTTATTTTTAGTAAAGTCTCGTAAGTAAAACAAGAAGATGTAGTTCACTGAAGTGTATCCTAGAGATATAGAAGGGGGCAGTATTGCCATTACTGAAAAAAGTTGCCTATAGACCTCTGTAGAATGATGCTAGTTCTATATATATATAGTGCTGGGTGGTATGATTTTTTTAGCCTCAATAGATTGTGTTTGTTTTACCTTCCTCTTCCTAGGAAACAGTGTTAAGCCTCCAAATCTCAGTTTTGTTGTAGTCATATTTTTTATCACTTTTGGACAGTCTTCTAATTCACTGGGGAGAAATGAGTGCTTGGTGCTTTCCTGCTGGGTTATTTTTTCTCTTCAGTAAGGTGTAAATGGATTAACTCTTCTTCTGTCATTTAATACCCATCTTGGATGTATGAAACCAAGACAGTGTTGATGACTGCTAACCCCTTGCTTCCACTCACTTGGAGGAGGCAATGCTACCCAAAGGACTAAACTAAAGCTCACGTCAAATATTTTTGAGGGGGTGTTGTAAAGCTTTGCGTAACTTCATAAATGAAAATGGATTTATTTCATGTATTAATTTGACAAATCTTTGCTCTTTTCTCCCTGCTAGCTGTCTGTGGACCTGGTTTAAGCACTAAGGTCAAGAAAGAGATTGTGGCATAACTTGCAGCAGTTGTGTTAGATCGGCTACAGTAATTTCACGACTATAAGGTGCACA